>WTSP01022251.1:0-12236 GCA_025331215.1 Actenoides lindsayi | reverse complement strand
TCAGGCTGGATATTAGGAAGCATTTCTTTACAGAAAGGGTTGTCAGGCATTGGAATGGGCTGCCCAGGGAGGTGGTGCAGTCACCATCCCTGGAAGTGTTTAAGAGGTGGTTGGATGTTGTGCTTAGGGACACAGTTTAGCGGTTTTGATAGAGCTAGGAGTAAGGTTGGACTTGATGATCTTGAAGGTCTCTTCCAGACGAAACTATTCTATGATTCTGTGTCTTTGTGAGCCCTTTGTCCTCAATGTCACCACTCAAGCAGCAGTTTAAGTTGAGGTTCTTAAGGAACATAAGCCCTCTGCTGTCTTGAACTGGCCAGTTTCTGCCCTATAATATTCAATTTTCTAGGCTCCAGCAGGCACCCTCTACAAGGCCCTCATCATCTGAGCTATAATCACAACCTTGGGATTCTGAGCTGGGTGGATTTACACCACTCACTGACTTCAGCAGAGCTGCACCAGTTAAACACAACTTTGAAGCCCTGGCATTGCCTTAGGGATGAGAAAATGGTTGAGGTTTGTATTGGATCAGCATTTTTCAGATATTTATTCTCTCTGTCTGCAGAACATCCACCCTTGATGCTTCAGGTTTACCATAAGCCAGGACTGGGAATTTTTGTGACAGTCCTTGTTAAAATTTGGCAATGCACCACTTAGCTTATTTCCAATGACAAAACAGAGGAGATCCAATTATTCCAGATATGAACAGATCGCTCTTTCCCCCCCTCATATACCGTGAGGTTTTTTTGTGAGAGGGCTACACTGAAAATTTTTCTATTCAATTCCACCTTTTCTGTTTGGATGACCATTTTTCATTTCACACGGATTCTTTAACTCTGACCATGTGCCTGCAAGGCTTTTTGTGAGCATATAAAATGATACACTTATTTGACTGCTGGATTAGAGAAAAAGAGTTGGTGCAGTTCCCATTGGATCTAAGCTCTCCAAATCTTCTAAGTCAATGTGTGGTGACTCGATTATGTCTAAATGTTGAGGTGCTAGACCATCCTTACAAATTCCCCTCTAACAGTCAGCTGTAACAGAACACACCATGGACAAAGACCTCAAAATGCTATCCAAGTACTGATGTAACGAGCTCTACCTAGTGCTGTATACATCTACAGATATGGATATATTTACAAGAGGGAGATGATATCCTGAGAAAGGATCATTAGAGCACCATTTCACCCTAAATCATTAGAGTCAGCAGGGGATTGGTTTGACTGATTGCATTCTGACAGCTATGAAAAGAGGTTAGCATGATATAACAGGAGAAAATTCCTATAACATTTATGTGGGAAACTGTTTACTCTTATCTCACAGGCAGTGTTTTTAAGGTATCTGTTCTAAATAACAGCTTCCTCCCTGCATCTGATCCTAAAAGACAGACCCTTTCTGTATATAGGACAGCAGAATATGTTGCCATGGAAATTATTATGATCTACTTAAATTCAGCAAATCCAGCATTATGAGGTGTATTCCCCTGAGTATCACCATTTAATTATTAATGTTCTTTCTAAATAGCAACATCTTTCTGTTTTGACCAAAATCCTTATAAGCAGAGTGAAAGCAATAAATCTGGAAAGTGGAACCCTTTGTTCAGCTGCATCTTCAGGGAAGATGCAAACAGCCTCCAAGCTGCCTTGCCAATGTGCTTCAGCTCAGACCTAGATGGATCAGCTGAAATGAAGAGAGACTCAATTAGTGTCTGTGTCCGTGATGGCCCTGGCCTCTCTGCTGTGATTTCCAGCAAAAATACATCTTCAGTGGAATCTAAACACTGACCATTCATTCTCTTCCATAAAGCCACCAGTCTTGCTCTCATTCTCCAGCTGTGAAAGCCCAGTCAAACCACTCATTCTGCTCCCATGAAATATATCACTAAACCCAAAGCTGCCTCAGAGCAGCTCCAGCATCCATCTTTCTCCTTTGAGTGTCACCATGAATTCTGCAGGTAGGTTTTTAGAAGCCAGATGGTGTTATTCAGAGTGATCTAATGCTGGGGATAGCTTCTTGTGGGTCACGTAATATGGGTGGCTCACAGCTCTAAGTTTAGACATGCACACACACACACACACATCCTCCCAAGCGAGAGGCAGCAGGACAAGGAGAACCCTTCCACCACCAGTCGAGCTGCTCATGCACGAAAGGGCCCGAGGCAGAGCGTGGCCCAGAGCAGCCCTGTGGGAGCTGCCCAAGGCAGAACAGCAACGTGACCTGCAGCCTGGGTGAGCTGCTCTCCCCACTTGCTCACAGCAAGCATTAGGGCATTTGTGATGAAGAGATCAAGACAAAGCAAACCATGAAATGTTGTGATGACAGGAGGTGGTCATCTTCCTGTGATTACTTTATTCTTCTGACCAGGTGCTTCCCATCTATCCTCCCTAGAAGGTTACTCCTCATGAAATACCACCTAAAACTCCTGGTTTCACTACTCCATGAGTGCTTCTGAGGGACTGACAGTCAGAGGAGCTCTGCCACAGAAGATTCCAGTCTATGTAAAACATCCCAGAGCACCCCTGAACTTTTGACCACTGGCTTGAAAATTTCAGCTCAAAATTTATATTTCCATTGCCCCTCCAGTTCTACTCCAGAGAGTTTGCTTCATACCCACATCAGGTTCTATCACACAAAGCAAAACTGATGGTTTTCGTGGACAAAAGTTATCACTAATCCTATTTCACAGGTACCAAATTAAGAATAAATAACTTTCCCTCTTCCCACAGGGAGTTTGCAGCTCCACTGACCCCAGGCTCTTGGCATTCGCATACAAAATCTGTAGCACTAGCCTTCCCCAGCTCCTTTGTACAAGGCTAGCTGTTGGTTGTAAGCCTCCCTCCAGAACACGAGGCAAGAATTGTCTGTTAGTTTCTGGCTTTCCTCTAAAACCACTTATTTAGAGGCTGGAAACAAGAAATTGAATAAATGAGCTCAACTGAGCTGAATGAAAGCAACAGTATAAATGCAACAGAAATGCTTCCTGAGCAGGAGCTGCAACGGTTTGTTGATGCTGGTAGCACTGAATTGCTCGGTAGACTCAAAGGCAGGCTACACACATTGGCCTGGCATCCTGGGACCAGTCCAAAAAGACATAAAATTGCAGTTGTGAGGGGCATTCTTTCTAGCTCCTCACAAATAGGTTTTTCGATACTAGTTTTGTTGTCCTGTAAAATTTGCCATTTTGGAAAGCAAAAGGTTACTGTTGGCTCCATGAGAGAGAAAGGTGGGGGTGGGGGGAGACAGACTGCAGCTTGCTTAGCCTGTTGATTGATTCCTTCTTTGGAACTGGTCGGTTGTTTATTTATTAGCAGTTAGTGCATTAGCAGCAAGGGACACAGCAAGCAAGTAGGCAGCATCTGAAGAAAACCTTCACTAAGCGTGACACCAGGCCAGCATTCCCAGCTGTCCTCCTGTCATTCCCAACAGTAAATCTCCAAGCTGACACCCAATCCTCCTCTGCCTCCGTATCAATGTGCGTCCCTCCTGAAAAATAATCCTTGCTCTTCGTTTTACTTACTATACAACCAACTTTTCTCCTTCTTCAGTACCATCCCTGCCCTTCTTCTGGCTACGTGGCAGCTTTTACCAGCCTGCAGTTCACTGCTTTACCACCGATATCAAATTTATATCTTTTATCCTTCCCTTCTAGATCCTGCAAAATGTGTCTACAAGAAACAAAAAATGGGTGTCATGGTTTAACCCCAGCAGGTAACTAATCACCACGCAGACAATCACTCACTCACACTCCCTCCAGCAGCACTGGGGGAAGAGAATTGGGGCTATTGGCTGATATAAAGACAGTTCAATACACCAGAACATGAATAAAATATGCATAACAATAATAGCAGCAATGAATTAGAATTCTTGTGTTTGTGCGAGTGATGCACAATGCAACTGCTCCCCGCTCAGCCAGTTCCCAGGCACCAGCCCCTGGCCAGCCTTCCCCTCAGTTTATATACTGGGCATGATCTCGTACGACAGGGAACGTCCCTTTGGCCAGTTGGGGTCAGCTGTCCTGGCTGTGTCCTCTCCCAACTCCTTGTGCCCCTTCAGCCTTCTCGCTGGCAGGGTTCAAGAAGCTGAAAAGTCCTTGACTTGGTACAAACACTACTTAGCAACAACTAAGTGTGTTATCAACATCATCCCCATACTAAATCCAAACCACAGCCCTGTACCAGCTTCTAGGATGAAAACAAACTCTATCCCAGCCAAAACCTGGACGGCAGGGTACCCTACCAAGGAGATAATGCCTGCTCTGAGGTTCGTATCAAAAGATGAAGTGGTTCTCAAAGCTTGGGAAAGTACCAGTTCTGGTGCTCCAGTTCTGGCACGCTGCTCCAGGTCTGGAGGGCCTGCAGAACGAGCAGGCATGTCTATCTCAGCCCTTCCCTTCAGAAGCACACAAGTCATGGAAAGATAAAACACAGTTTTCATTTTGTTGCTTCTTCTAGTTCATTCTCACCACTCTGCTCACCATCTGTTTTGCCAATATTTCAACAGTTTAAATTAGAAGCTCTTCAGAGCAGGAATCTTGCCTTACTACACGCATGTGAAGTGCCAAACCAGAACATGAACGCTGTACCAGTGAGAGTGCCACACAGAAATCACCAAGGAGCACAGGATCAAATGATTCCCCTAGAAGGCAGAGTTGAATTTATTCATACATTCTTTTTATATTGCTACAAAACTTAGGAGAACCAACTAGACTCTAAACTCTATTGTCTAGGGTGCTTTAAAATCAAAAATACTAAATCAGACTTCTTGCCCCAACAAGCTGATGGCACACGAGTGACAACAAAAGTATGTGACAGCTTCCTCTGAGAAAAGCAGATGAACTTCAACACAAGTGACTCAAGTGAGATTTTGCCAAGTGTTTTGCTTGGGAAGAACCCGATCACATGGATGCATCCCTCCATTGATCCATTTCATCTCGCAAGACCTACCTGAAATCTGCTCAGTGGTCCTGATCAAATTGAATGGACAAGTCAGCAAAAGGAAATCTAGACTCAGATCCTAGCTGTCTAATGAGGACACAGAAGAAATGTTGACATATGAAGGTTCTACAGCAATCCGAACTGGCCTATACTTCTGCAGCACTCAAGTCTCTACCTGCCTTCATGGTTAGCCTGGAAATTGCCAAGACACCACCTCTGTCTGCTGAAATCACGGAAGCAGAAAGGTGAAGGCTCTGCTTCATACGTAGAAACAATCACTCAAGAAGCAGGAGGCAGGATTATACACCCTCCTTCGTCTTCTTTGTACCAAGCACCACCTCTTGATCAAGCAGCTCTCTGTGCAACACATTATCTTAATGGAAGCTTCTTAGAGCTGTTCATCTCCCTCTATTAACTGCAGTAAGAGTGATTCTCAACCTTTCCTAATCCCTGGGCTGCCTGACCCTTTGAAAGAAACATACAGCTCGTTTTATATCCCCCTGTTGCTTAAGGATAGATGACAAATAACAAGTCACGTGGAATTGGTAAAATGTTGAGATGTTAATATTTTACAAAACTAATTTGGTTGATATAATTACAAAACTTGTATACTAAAAATGTAGTAAAAAATGGTATCACCTGATTAAATTGGTTAGTACATAACTGACAACTGCCTGTACAAGGGTTTGTGGTTTAGAGATGAAATGTTTTCATGGACACGTTTTTTGGATTGAAAGACATCTGTGGACCACAGGTTGAGTACCTTGGATCTGAATCTCCCTGCTGGGACTAAGTAGCCAGGTTTAGGTAGTGTAATGCCTGACTCAGCAGCCTGAATTAGGCAGTCTGGCTGTTGCATGCTGCTGTCTGTGACACTAATAACAGCACTGAGGGTCTGAAAGGGAATGGGTCATTATTCAGAATGTTCAAGCCTTTGGTCAGTCGACTGCTTCAGGTAGCATCTATTCAAGTCTGTAGTTTTGTTCTACATCTCTTGCACCCATCATGAATTCATAAAACAAACCACACACGCATTGCCCAGTTCCCTTGATCGGATCCCCTTCCATTGATTTATTGATCAAGGAACCTGGAAATACATTAACTGGCATCACAAGTTTTCTGTGGAATACTGGACATGTCACTTACCTCCCTGTGCCTCATCATCCTTACCAGTAAAAGGGCAGTAAAAACCACGTTGATGATGTAATACTAAATGAAAGCTTTGAAACACTTGAATACAGTGAAATGGAAAGAGTCCCACAAAGGCAAAACACTGCGTTCAGGCAGCTGCCAAGGCTGAGCCCCTTGGTTATATTCCATAACTTCTTGTTCGGTAAAACATCCTTCCTTACCAAACCAGAACTAGTAACATCTGTGAGAAGCACCCAAGAAAACCTTCTCCCCTGGGGCTGAGAGCATTTCCAACACATCTGTGCCGGTGCAGGAGAATCTGGGTCAGGGCTGCCACAGCAGCAGGCAGCACTGTCCCCTGCGGCGTGAGCCGCGCGGCCACATTTCACACGAAGGGCAAAGCTGATGTCGCCCCTGTGCTGGATGTTCCTCCGCCAGTTACTGTCACCAACGGGTTCCACCCCCTCAGCAGAGCTGCAAAGGCTGTGGCAGAGATGCACGTGGTGGATGCCGGGCTGGGTAGAAGAGAGACCACTCGGGCTTCGTGCGAGGGAGAGCGGCCGTTCAAGACGGCGAGATCTGTCTCGGAGGGATTGCACCACCTCGTTGCATTGGTAACATTTCTCAGCCAGTTCTGCATGTGTGGCAGGTGGTCTGCCCTTCCTCCTTCCCAGCTTCAGAGCATGTAAAAGAGTCTACTGCAAACTCATCCCATCGGCTGAGCCAAGAGCTCAAGCCACGCTAGGTCTATTGCTGGATTTTCACATAATTTTGCATTCATTGAATGAGAATTGTTTTGGCTGGAAAAGACCTTGACGATCATCAAGCCCAACCATTAACCTAACACTGCCAAGCCTACCACTAAACCAGATCCCTCAGCACCTCATCTACATGTCTTTTAATTACCTCCAGGGCTGGTGACTCCACCACCTCCCTGGGCAGCCTGTTCACAGGGCTTAACAACTCTCTCAGTGAAGAAGTTTTTCCTAATGTCCAACCTAAACTTCCCCTAGCACAACTTGAGGCCATTCCCTCTTGTCCTATCCCTTGTTACCTGGGAGAAGAGACTAACCCTCACCTCACTACAACCTCCTTTCAGAGAGCTGTAGAGAGCAAGGTCTCTCCTGAGCCTCCTTTTCTCCAGGCTAAACAACCCCAGTTCCAACAGCTGCTCCTCATAAGACTCGTGCTCTAGACCCTTCACCAACGTCACTACCCTTTGGACATGCTCCAGCATGGTGTTGAGGAGCAACAGAGCAATAAATACCAGAATCCTTCACATCACCTGCCAGCACCAAGTAAATAATGTAGACTCTGAAGAAGGACCTTCACATATGGGGTATGTACCAACTGAAAGGCTAATGCTGACATATCAGTGCCCAACAGCACTGGGCTGTGCTACACCTTCATGACAACAGCTCTTGCCTGCTTAAGGAGATCCTGTCTCTGTGGCTCTGGTGAAGAGGATACAAGTTTTCCTTTTCTACCCTCATATAATCTCTATTACATCACTTCCCACCCCATTCATAAATCTCTTCAGACTTCCCATACACATGAAAAACAGGAGGAGGAAGGATCTGCTACATTCCTCTAAAATGGAAATGTTGTTACAGATATAAGCAATGTCTTTTGATTAAATCAATGTCTGAGTAACAGCACTACCGATTTACACCAGCAGAGGATGGGGGTGGCCAATCTCACCTATCCTCACGAAATTGGCATCACAGTAACCAAGAAAGAGAGAACAGAGAAATTGTGACAAGATAGGAGATTTCACTTGTGAGTTTGAAGAATTCCTTGATTCCTCTTTGGTTTTGTTCAGACCTACATACTACCAGTGACAGCCTGAAGAATAGATGCCTCTGATAAATCCCCAAATCCCTGTTACGTTCACTGGGAATTCCTGGCCCTGGGTGGAAGTATCTGAGGCTGCCACCCCATTTCACATCAAATCATAAGAGATTGGACAGGCCATTACTGGTATTTTGATTTAAAAGAAAACAAATAGAGGAAATAAAAGCATAATTATGGTTGTTGTTTTGCCACCATGAAGAACATATTTAACCATTTTATAATCATTTGTAATGCACTTCTAAGGTCCTCACAGCAGGAATTCAAATGCATTGAATCACACAGTATCATCTCAGCTACCGATGACCTGTCTGATCCAGCCTCATTTCTACTGACATCTCATTCCTCTGCCACGTGTTCCAGATTGAAAGGCTTTCAAGAGTCCATGTGATGTGCCTAACATTCAGAATTGGAGGCAAAACCTGTATTTCTGTTCTGCATGCAAGCACAAAAAGCAAGTTCCATGCTTCTGGGAAAAGAAAAGGATTTCCATGCAAATACAATAGGCTGCATTTATTTATATACACCACTTTTAACCAAAATGCTTCTAGACAATAGCCAAAAGGGAGGTAAGACCAGTAATCATCCAGGACTGCCAGTGCTGTGCACCGTAGCTTAACTGGACTGCAATACTGGAGACAGATCCCAACTCCTTCTACTAGAGTGGCCCCTACAACTTGAAGCACAAATAGAATCTCCTTTGAAATGAACAGCAATAAACTGCAGATGGTAGGACATGCCCCTGCTCCCTTATGGTCTGTCTCTGGGAAGATAAATTCAGCACAGTTCATTACATTTCACAGATAAGGTAATTGAAATACAGGTGTTCCAGGATGTCCTCTCAGCCGTACTCACAGATTATGAATAAGGAAGGGGTTGTAATTAACCCACAAATAGTGATGCTAACCCATTCCAGTTACGGAGAGAGACAAAGCAACACTGAACTCCAAGATGCAACAATCACAATTACAGTGATCCCAGACACCCCTTGGTGGAAAAGTCACTTGTATGAGGAGGAAAAAAAAAGATAAAATGAAAGAATCCTGATTTTGTTCTCATTGAGGTGAGTGAAAAAAACTACCTGGACTTCAGTTGGATGAGAATTGAGCTCTTAAAGGGGAAAGATATCCAGGGACAGGGTTATCTTTTTGTTGTGAGTTCGTACAGTATTGAGGGCAGATCCTGACAATAATAAAGTCTTTGACTTTAACACACAACTATGGCAGTAGAAGATGCTGCTTTTAAGTTTCTACCTCTTCTCTTCTGGGGGTTCGCAGCACACATCTCTGCAGGCAGAACAGAACAAACTAGCACTCCAGACCAGCGTTAACACAAAGTCCAAATACTAAAGGTGAAATTACGTAGAAGGTTTGCAGAAAGCTACCTGACTCTCCACTGAAGCGGGTGAGAAGTGCTCACACTCTTCAGCAACGTTTTGGAAATAAAAATTGCCAGGACAGAGACAATGACAACCAAATCAGGGCCAAAGGAAACGACAAAGCACCTGAGAGCCAAAGTAAAGGTCTGATTTTTATTTCAAAGCCCTTTCTGTTAGCTGAGTCATGTCAGACACAACCCCCATGGAGCTCAGCCGAAGCTGTAAAAGCACAAAGCAATAAACCACACCACACTGCTTTCCTCATAATCCTTATCAGATACTAAGATTTGATGAAAAAAACAATTAGGCAGGAGCAGGGAAAATAAAAAGCCCAACCAGGTGGCCATTCTACTTAGAGCACAGCTGTCTGTACTGGTGGATCAACTAGCGCTTCATAATGAGATGAAGAAACCAGATTAGGCAGATTAAATCTTTTGTCATGGTCATGATCCTAATCTGAAGACCACTGTACACTGAGGAGTGGGTGATCCACCTCAGAGTTACCCTGAGTGCCTGCAGGTCCGTGCTGTGCTGCATCCATAGCTTGGCCTCCTGCCCACATGGTGCTGCCAAGTGCAGGATCAACTCAGCTGGTGAACTGTAAGGCAGGAGCTCAAAGTAGTCTCCAGCAACCCCTGTCCTTGTTTGCCTTCATCTAAAAGTTCATCAACAAGTTCTCTTGTGAACATCTTTTTCATGTGACAGTAGAAATGATGAATAAATTGCCTTTTTTTAAAAAAAAAAAAAAAAAAATAAAATAGGGTAAGGGTTCTGAAGCCCAAAACATAAGGTAACCTTCCCACAGACAGATCTGCAATGGCATGCTTGTGCCCACACTGGAGGGCTCTTATGTCAGGCAGCTCGGGGTTTCCAGCACCTGAAGAGACATAAGATTATTTATACCCTCCTCTTCTTCTTTAGAATGTTAGCTCTAGCAAGTGGCATTTTAAGGAATACTCGAGAGTCCCAAGTTTCTTGCTGGGATTGTAACACTTCCTGGTGCAAAACATTACCTTAAAGGACAGACGTATAGAAGTAGCAGTGCAAAGACAGTGGTGGTCAAACTTGGCTTCCCCTAGGTTTCCTTGAGAAATTCTGTTTTAATTGTCACTAGAATTACTAAAAGGTTAATATTTACACTGCGTATCCGAATTTTTGTTATACTAGAATTTTAGTAACAAACAACGAAATGGCACCATCTTCTACCCAGCTGATTTCATACTGCGACATGCGACTCAGATAAATAAAGCTGAAGAGACTGGGAAGGTTTGCCTGTTCAGCTAATCACCTGACTGCAGATGTCAACTGCTCTATGTCCTGCCCCTATCAGATTTTTACCTAGTCCATGTGTCATAGATGAAATCACCCATGTATATGTGCACGTGCTGAGGCAAGTCAGTTAAACTGCCATCTCTCTGTAGACATTCTTTGTTCTTGAGGATTAGCTGGGTGAGAAGATGACGGGGTTTTTTTCAAAGTGGAAATTATGGCTAGTAAAAAAGAAAAGCAGCCTTGGACAATACACGCTACATGTCACTTTGCTGTCAGAGATAGCTGCATGGTTATACTGCTCAAATTAAATAATTTAAATATTGAACATGCCTTCCTAGAATGAAGTGCAAACCCAATAATGGCTAGCAACAGCTGCAGCTGAATCCAGATCGTATACCTCCAGGGGCTAAATTCAACTCTGGAACACCCAAAAAAATCTTCATACCTGACAGCCACCCTATGTCTTAGAGACACAGTGATAGGTAAGATCAAGTCGAGTTTTCCTTTTGATGTTCCATCTCAAATGGCACAAGAGGAGACCTTGAAAACGCCTTTCTGGAACTATGCTGATGGTGCAACATCATGGCACATTTCTTTCAGACAAAGAAAGTGACAGGCCCTTGCAGATCCTCTAAAATAACTTAAGGGCATAACAGATGTTCTCCTGAGTCTGCAGCTATAACTACCAGAAAGAGAAAACTGGCAAATGCTTCCTCTGTTTCAGTGTGCTAACCTTGACCAGCCACATTTCCAGGAGGGAGCCCCATCAGCCATCCTGCTGCCCCACCTTAAACCTAAACTCCCTCCCCTCCCCCTAAAATTTTCCTAGTGCCATCAAAACCGCCCTTTTCTCACCGAATCTCTTCTCAGGTGGGGCAGATGAACATAAACCTAGAGCTGGTTCCATTTTCCCCTGACGCCCGGGAAGGGTTTCCAGGGAATTCCTACATGTCTTCCCACCTAGAGCCCCTTCCAGCCATGGAAAAGCTGTAGGACAGGTGGAAGGAGCAGCGCGCTTCTCCCGCCTGACAGGTTCAAGGGAAACCGAGAACGGCTTTCGAGAGGGTGGGTGGCAAGTGACAAACAGGAAAGAAAAATTTGCTATTTGTTTTACATTAAAAGAAAAAAAAAAAAAAAAGAAAGAGAACGGAAGAAAAAGAAGCGCGAGGAGAAAGCGGCGGAGCCCCCGCGGCCGCCTCTCCCACGCCCCCTCGCGAGTCCCCGCCGAGCCCCGCTAACAAAGCGCCGCTGCCCAAACCCACGTCCATTTTCCCACCCGCGGATGCTCGGCGCCCCTTCCCGGCCCCCAGCCCGTCCATCGCCGGGCAGCGGGGCGATGCCACCCGCCCTCCTCCCGCCCCGTCACCTTGCGCTGTCGCAGCACGGCAGCGTCTCGCCCTCCACCCCCCGGGAATGTTGTTTCCCACGCTGGGAAATACCGCTCGACCCACCGAGCCTCTGCCTCGGGCACCGAGCAGCCCAGCGCCTCGGCCCTAACAACAACCTGCTAAATTTAGCCCAGCCGCCGCCACCGCGGGCTCGCCGTGTGTGTGGGGAGGGGGGGATGGAGGGGGGAGCGGGACGAGGCGGCGAGACGCGGCGCGGACACCGCACGCCCAGCCCCGCGGGCAGGTGCCCGGCCGGCAGCTACTCACACCACGAGCCTCCCG
>WTSP01022250.1:0-14745 GCA_025331215.1 Actenoides lindsayi | reverse complement strand
CATTTATAACAGGGTTAAATTTTCCTTATTATTAACTTGAAATTACTCCTCTTTCTGTCCTAGCTTGTATCAATCTCTTACCTTTCTTGATGATTACCTTTGCTTTCGTATTTCTTAACATACTTATAATTCTTCAGCAATAAAATGATTTATTTTTTCCTAACATACAGCCATTTGATAGCCCCTAAAAGGCACAACAAAATATTCACAGCATTTACTGTGCACATGTACAGCATTTACTTTCCTAGGTATTACTTCTGGCCACATTTTTAAAATTTGGTATGAAAACAATGTCAAAAAATATTGCTGAACAGAAGTCCAGCATCAACAAAAGGAGATATGCATGTAACCTTTTTGGACCCTTTCCTCTTGTACCAACTGTTGAAATGGGCAGCGGATCATTTTTCCTCTCCATGTCTACCAAATTGTATATTGTTTTTTGACAATTCAGAACATCCTCATCAGTCATTGCTTCTTTGACAATCACACTGGCTAATGGCACCACCTGCAAGACAAAACAGAAGTCAACAAGAAAATCTGCGTATGTAGCAGGAGAGAAACAGGAAGAAAGAGATCAAAGACAATGGAACAACACACAACACATTCTTATCCTCAGCTTAGTATTAACTCTGAGCAAGTATAAGTAGGGGCATATTTTCTTTCTACAGCTGTCAGGTTCAAATAGTTCACCCTATTTAGACAGAATTCCAATAATATATTAACATTAAATATAGAGTACTTAAGTGAAAATAAAGCTGAGAAGAAATTGATTTTGTGATGATTTGTCATAAAATAGTTAATGTTTCATCAAATGACTACGTGGAAACTGACCCAGAACAGAACAAAAGGTTACAAAGCCCAGGTTACTTACAGCTTGCATGTTGAAGATGGTAGTCTGAGAAATAATCATAGGCCAGTAACGAGTATGTTTCTCTAATTGATCTTTTGCACGTTCCAATGGAATTTCAAGACTTCCATCGATCTTATATCTGGGCTCTAGAAAAGGAGTTAATCGGTTTTCCCTCATAAATTCACCAAAATCCTAATGGTAACCAAACAAGATACAATTAGGCATTTCTCTAAAAAAGTAACTTTCACTGAATGGATGAAACAGCACAGTCTTGCTTATTACTAACCATGTACCATCCCCACCAGTAAATCTGACCCTAGCAACCAGAGTCCTGCTTCTAGCTTTCAGATGTTTATTATTCAGAGTGAAGGCAAAAACAGTTGTATAAAAGCACAGGTTAAAAACTGATGCAAGATTTTTGAGGAGGGTGCCTTCTGAATCTGCAAGGTATTTCATGTATGCTGAGAATTTTATTATGTTTTTCCAGAAGCAACTTCTGCTTGCTAACAACAGATACAAAGGATATGCTGAAAAAAATATATAAAGGTAAAGAACCTCAAATGAACGCCAGATGATTGTCTGCTCCACATCCAGGGTTCAAAGCTGACTATTTATTGGACAAACCATTCACATGCAATCTATCCTTCTGATAGGAAGTGGGACATGGTCCAGCCCACAGAAAAATCTTGCCAAGGAAAATGTTATTCTAGAATCAGTAGGAAGTTTAGATACTCATAGTGCATGAGGACGCAAGTACTTCCCCAACACAGAAAGGATTCTGTGAAGCAGATCTACTGCTTTGTACTAAATGTGTCAGTAGTACAAAGATAAAACAGTTGGACCATGCAATCCACTACAACTCTCCAGAAAATGTAGCAACATTTCTTTTACACACCTATTATGCCACATTTCACCATCTAAGATAATAACTTAAGAAAGAAAAAGAGAAACGAATCTTACTGTAATCCGGTAGTCAGTGACTCTTCCACCACACCCTTCACTAATTGATGGGGGATCTTCTAGGATGGATCGTGAGCTGCTTAGTACATGCAGGAAAATTTCTCCTCCATGGCTGCTGAGCATGTGACTAATTACTTTAGAACCAGACTTGCGTGGCTGCTCCAACAGAACAGAACGACCTGTGGGAAACGAGATCGCTTATTACCGTGCTGCAATTTAAAACTAAACCCAGCTACATGTGCACAATATGGGTTTGTACCTAGACTGTAACACTCTGAGCCCATTAAAGTTGTGTTTTCACCCAGCTGAATGAGAAACAGCTCTCTCTTTTTGGCATTTACTCTGTCTTCACATAGAATTTAGTGTTATATGCTCTTAAATTTTATAACAGAAAGCTCAAAAAGCCTCTGTCCTGGACTAGCCAATCCCTTACTCCAGAGGACATTATTCTTAGGAAACACACATTTGTAAGACATGTACACTGTGTCAAGGCAGCTTGCTGGTTTTAATTATTACAGATTCTGTTGGATACTAAATTCATTTGGCCCTACTGCAGAAACTCTTTCACTAAAAGCAATTTCTAAAAAGTAAGAAAATAACCTACTTGAGTACAAAGGTATCAACTGATACCATTTGTTAATGGATGCTGCTTTTCAGACAGAAGTAAAAGCCCCTATTGTCTTATTTCCAGTAAAATACACTAAGCATCAAAGTGTGCATTCTCTAAATAAGCTGTTATGAGGAAGCAAAAAATAGAAAAAATCAGAAATGCTCATCAAAATGTTATTAATTTTGTTTCTGATCAGTCTTAAGCAAAATACTTGTTCAGTACAAAATCTCTAGAGAAAAATACATAAAAACAATGTTTAATAAAACCACTGCACATTTATTCAGGCTTTCAAATGAGTGAAGAAAACACCCCATTAAAAGGATGTTTGTAATGCAATTTTATTTGCAAACTGTGGAAAAACACACATGTAATTAACACTGACTACTAATTACTTGCTCAGAAGAAACAGCTTTGGCTTCCCTTTTTAACAGTTATTTAAATGGCAACCTCTTATAGCAAGATTATTCACAACAATGGGCAAGATCTTGCAGATAAACAAAAGAGAACTAAATCTAATCTACCAATCCCAGTACACACAGGTATGTCTGCTTCAATTGACCAACACACTTAACTGGTCATAATCCAGTTAAAAGAGCTTTCTGAGGCTGCCCAGCATCTGCTAAAAGTCAGGCACAGACATAAATTGCTAATATGTTGCAACAGTCAGAGTAGGCATTGTGATTGAGTGCTCCATTGCCTACCCAGAGCAGTGCTCCCTACTAAATGGCAAAAAGTGAAAAGCATTCTACATCTGAATTCAGGTAAGAACTACCAGAATTCAATACTTGCTCCTTCTTGACATCTTTCCTCCCATCAAGTTTCAAAACACATTCCATTTGCCTTGGAGTACATTTAACAACTTTCTTATTTATGACATGCTAAAATTAACTTGGCAGTTTCACAGTATACAGACATTTACTGCTACACAACCCAAAATGTGCTAAGTGTTCTGTTTGCATTATTAACAATCAAAATATTAAATAATAAGCCAAGGAAACAAGTTTACCATTAAGGAGAAAGTTAGTAAGGCATGAAGAAGGTCTACTATTTACATCCACTGGTGAAATTCTGTAGGCTCCAGTGCAATAGTGCAACTCTGAAAAACAAATGAGTAGAAGAGTGGAGTTCCAAACACAGAAAAAACATCTTGCAAAATAAAAGAAGGGAAGAGTAGGAGGCTATTCTGCAATCAGAACTAAAGAGTCTGTCTCAAAGTCTGCTCATTTCACCATCTCCTTGCAACTGTTCCAGTACTCTCAACTCTTGAGAATCTCATCTATTCCCAAACCCTATTTCCAAGCAAAGCCTCCAGTTCCTCGTTTCCAAAATTATTTCACTGTAAAGTCAGCTTTCTCTTATTTCTCTTACCTATATTTTTGACCTCCTGGCTCAGAGTCAACAGTCTACAGGGTGCATGAACCAAAAGGCCAGGTGGCTCCTGTGTTACCCCAAATCTTATCTTTCTCTCCTCTACTCAGATTTAGGAAGAGATCTTTCCCTTACTCAGGTATGAAAACTAAGAGAGAGACAAGTCCACTGACAGTAGCACTGCATACATTTCATTTCCTAACAAAGCATTTTACTTAGCACTCTAGATTACACTGAAGATAGTACATTGATTCCCCTTCTCCCCAAGACAAGAATTAAAACTAAAAAAGATTCAATGTGTCAAAGATATGTTAAAAAGCACCACTGTAGAACTAACACGGTACACTTGGACCAGTGGGAGGGGCAAATAGTTACTGAGCACTGTAGTCAAGGAACAGGTTCATAATACTTAGGAGGAGACTGAAAAAAGCCATCCAGAAAACCATTACTACCCTTCTTACCCCTTACACAACCCCCTGATTGGCCAAGATCAGGAGAGCATCATAAAGCAGGCTGTGGTCAGCAGCAAGGTTTATAGAGCAAATATTAAAACCAGCATTAACAAGAATCAAAATTACCCCCTTGTCCAGATTCTTGTCAGAGTACAGAGAGAACAGTGTTCAACACAAATCAGAGTACCAGTTTTGCAGGACAGTGTTACCTACCCACGCTGTTTGTTCGAGGAGTGCACCATTTCAATGTCACGGTTTCTTTAAACGTGCCTTCTCTGCTATTGCCACCTAGGTGATTATCACCTGCAATATACAGTCAGAATAAGTCTCTGATCAATCATTTTCTTCGTGACAGCAAAGAGCTCTAAACTTAAGGTACAAAATATTTATAACATGGAACAAACAATATAACCTAATTTTACAGTGATCTAACTTCAGCAAAAAAGTTGTTAGTAGTGGCAGATGAAAAAATAACCTTTTGAAGTCAGCAGTCACTACGTGTATTTTAAAAACTTAATTCAGCAAACAAAATACCACAGCTCCAAAGTACGTTCCATAGATTTGAGTCAACATTTAGGAAATTATAGATGCTTTACCTCTAACAGACAATTTTTTTTCTTCTAAAATGTCTGTGACTAAGACAATATACATCAGTTTTCCACACAGAAACCAGTACCTTTATCCACGTGAGAGCTGATGCAGATCTAAAGGCACATTGGACAAGCTGGGCTTTTCAGGGAAAGCAGCATTTGGTCATCATCCAGTATCTTTGCTATATCAGATTCTATCTGAACATCTCTCAACATGTTTTATTAGCCATGGATGTTTTATCATAAAATACTTTCAGGTAACACCTCGCTGGTAACTGGTCTGGCAGAAACCATATGAAGGCCTTAAAACAGACACTACCAATACTCCTTAACACACTAAACTACATTCCTACTAGTGACTTTTGCAATTCTTCATGATCTTTGACCCCCATTATCTCAGGAAAGAATTAACTGAGTTTTGCATGAAGTTTCAAATTTACAGTAGTCACTTAATATGCTCAAATCCACAATAATGAGGAGGAATGAGACATACAGCAACAAACATTTTATGTAGTATATTATGATTTAGTCTAATCTTTTATGTCAGAAGTTTTGTATCAAAGACTACTCATAAAAGATGTTTGATTTGCTATTTAATCATGCAAGCAACTTGCAGAAATGTTTTCTTGGTTTTATTTTTTCAGGTAAATTGAAATAGCTGGAATAGTTTTAGAAAGTCTCTCAGAATATATAAAAAACAAACTTATTTAACCCAAAAATTCTTTAGCAACATTTCACAGAAGATCAATTCCTAGCATCACAGCTATTACAGGTGAAATATTTATTTAAAAAACAAAATTTACAAGATATAAGGAAAGACTTTTGTTCTCTATGTTTTGATGGAAAAAATCTGAAAAGGAATTGCAGAGTTTGCTTTTGTCTTTTACTAGCAGACTTATTCCTTGAGCCAATAGGTATTGCAAAAAAAAAATCATTTGAGACCTTGCAATATAATTTTATGCTTTCAACATAACTCCTGGTGAGTCTTAATTTATTACTGTAACAACCTCTTCTTTTCCTTGATGTTTGATCATACACTAAAATACGGAGCACAGTACTTGTAAATGATGATTTTTGTTTAATGGTAATCCCCTTAAAAGAAAGAAAGCACAAACTTGCTAAAACAGCTACTTATGGACTATATGATTACAAACTTCAGAAAAGAAATATCCACTCTGTGAACCATCATAAAGAGCTAATTTATTAAATTCTCCACTTAGAAGTTAAACCATGATCAACTTTCTAACATGCTTTAAAACTACGTAATATAGCCCCAGATAGTAAACCAAATACCTACAAGACTATGGCTAAATAGATGTATTGTACACACACAGTAAATCAGACTAAGCTTTTAATGGTACTACTCATAACAAAAGTTACAATAAATGCAGTAAAGCATAAAAAAGCCTGTACAAGCCCTTAAAGGCTTCAAATGAGACTTCAGCACTGAAGAGGCACACAGTCTAAGGATTCCCTAACACACTGGCACAGGCTCAGGGCTTTTTCAGTGCTTTCCACCAAGCATTACTTCTTGAACAAAAGAGTTTTGCCTGAGGCTTACAGTTGTGTTTTTCTGACCTCAGCTGAGTTGTTAAAAACTCACTCCAGAGGTAGGTAAGAATTTCAGCTTGGCAGAAATGGTTACTAGGTATTTCAAATACAACAAGAAAGCGCAAAAGTCAAGCAACTATCATCTTTTTCTAAGCAATTACTGTCACAAAAAGGTCTATGGGATGTGATGTCAACTATTATTACTTAGCAGGATGTAAGTGATGTCAATTACTACTTCACAGATTAAAAGGTATGTTGTGCAAGAAATCATTTTGCACAAATACAAGAGGTACTTTCTTTTCTAAAATCACTGCACATGTGGTCTCACCTACTTTTTACAGTTCTGTAAGAAGCTGACATGACCCTCACATCTTACACAAATATTCGGAACATGGGAAACCTCATCTGATCAATTTGACCTGGTTTTTCATTGTTATATCCTTATTACTATATTGAACTATGCCAGTAATGAATAAAACTCCAATGCCAACATTACAAAATCAAGTTCTTGGGTTGTATGGAATAACTGAAAATATGCTAATCATGCCTGAAATTGTCAACAATTTCAAGCTCACAACCCTTCTTTTTGAATACTCCCCAGCAGACTGATCAAAAGCCACTTAGAGGACTATTTCTACTCACCACTCTTTAAAAAGTCAACATGTGCCTCTTTGTGATGAAGAAGCTCCACATCATAGTTGGCTGATGTGTTAGCATGTTGTTCTTCCTTTAAGAGAAAAAGGTACAAAGAATCAATACAATAACTTTAGCTAAAGGCCACTGTTTTCATAAGCAAATGATTCTACGTTTACCTTTCACTCCAGAGGAAAACAAAGTCACCAGAGTGCATCAGACAACAATGAGATTGCAATGCTGAGGAAACTGTTTGCTCTCTGACCTGTTTGAAGATGCAGCCATCTGCTTTTCCTCTTTTTCCCTTTCGTGAAACCCCATGGTATCCTCTTTATACAAACATCATGACAGAGTGTATAGTGTAAAATGGAGGTAAAAAGTAGGCTTAACTATTTGTTCAAGTTAAAGGTTAGGAAGCCTACATATTGAATACCACCAGCAGGTACAACTTGCTGAGCAGCAACAGTCTCTGCAGAATAGTAGCAATTACTTTTCATAACTAAAAAATTAAAACAAGATGACTTCAAACTTATCATTGCCTTATACTTAAGATACATAAGAAGGGTACATGCAGCTGCAAGTTTATAATTTAAGGAATAGATGATTGTAAAGAGGACACTGCATCTTTAAACAGCTGCAGAGGACTAGAAAAAACAGAACAGTAACCTTGTTTATTTATTAAAAAAAAGAAAATTAAAAACCACAAAACTCAACAGTCTATTACTATAAGGACAAAGGCAGAAGGGAGAGGCATACCAGCAGCACACAGGTCAGAAAGTTACAGACAAGGTATTTGCAAACTTAAGTCACACCTATGCCATGACCCATGTCAAAGTTCCGTTAAAGCTGTGAAAATAATTTTTAGTTTCATGTTTTAGCTCAAAATCCACACAATATTGCTTGTTTTCAAAGATGCAAGTAATGAACTTGATGAATTTTTTAAACGAGGAAAGGTTGTTTACTCCTGCCCTTTGTTTGAATGATACTTCTGTTTCAATTGTCTCCTGCTGTCTGATTAGAAAATTACTGCAAACTTAATACTTGAAATTCTTAGTTACACTGACTTCTCTCCCAGTAGCCATAAAAACCTATTTAAAATAGTGACATAAACAACTTTGAACTGAACATGTTTAATTTAGTATCTTTCTTAAATAGATATCCCCATACCCCTGTTTCTGGATCTTCAAACTGGAAAACCTACTGGAAGCCTTCAGTCAAAAATCAGCTATTTGTTACAAACACCTTTATGTTGGGTGGGCATGGTAATGAAACAGAGGAAAAAGAGACTCACTATGCCACTATAATGCACAAGGGTCGGGAATATCTAAACACAACTAGAAAAAGACAAAAGAATCACAGACAAAGTAATCTGAAGTAGTAAGATTGTATTTATATCAAATAATGCAAACAGAACTGAAATAACATTTGTATTGCTACATCAAAAATTGAGATTCAGCAATACAACATTTTGTTCTGTGATCCTTCTTTACTTTTTTTTCCTCTTCTTTATTTTTACTAACCTGGTCACAGACATTGAATGTGGGCTAATAAAAAAAACAAAACAGAAAATATGATATGGAGAGAAAAACAATGTAAAAGTTCTATTAAAATAAACATTAAAGCTTTCAACCAAATTTAGAAGTGATGCAGCTAGTTAACACATAGCAACAGACACAATACTACCTTCATAGGAATGTTGGTTATTGTGGTTGAAGCCAGATCAAAGTGCTGTTGTACTAGAACGTTCAGTTTCGTAGCCAGATGCCGTCCTGCACGGACACTGTGCACTTCACTGGTTAGAACAGGTGAGAGCTAAAATAAACAGAATAGAGTATTAATGAATTAGGCTTGAGTATCGTGCAACAGTATTGTTCATTTCAAACTCTAAAATAAGCACATTTATACTGCTAAATTCGTCTCGGGGAGGGGGGGGAACTACCACCCAAAAACCCCACACCATGGGAAACTAAGAAGGAAGAAACAAAAATTATTTCTCATTCAGAATTCTGCAGTTGCTACAAATTGTGAAAAAAATTATAAGTGTCCTGAAAAACGGAGTCATTAATTGTTAATACAAAGCATTAGGATTACAAGACGGGGAAGAAATCTTAATAGCAGATGTGGTTTTTCACTTACCTACTGAGTAACAGAACCAAGTAATTTTTATGTACCTACCTGTAAACACATCCCATACACACAAGTGAAACTAACAACTCATAAGATGGCCAACAAGGACATTAGTTTGGGGCTTTTGGCATAAAACAATAACAAAATAAACACTAAACCAGAACAGTTACAGGGGAAAGTAGTAGTCAATTTATTCTCTTCTGCTTGCTTTTTTTTTTACCACAACTACAAACAAGTTTTGTAGAAAAGAATCTAAGGAAGGTAGCTATTAGCCATCTTCATGAAATAATATCCAGAATTAGATGTCTTCCATGTTAAGACTTTATTCACGTGTCCTTTCTTACAGACAGCACATTAAAACACTGAGCAAACTGAAGAAGAGTAGAATATATTACAAAATATTGTATGTCCTTTGTTTCAAGCCACCACCATTAGACAGAAGTCCGCAGACCACACGTGCTTTTGTTACCAAACAACTGAGATGTTAATACATAGAATGACTTGCTATATGCAACCTTGCACCCTTTTGTAAAATAATCTTTAGAAGTACCTACAGGGTACTTCAAGCATATTCTAAATTCCTACAACTCCTCTTTCACTTGGAAGCAGATATGCTTTCCA
This sequence comes from Actenoides lindsayi, assembly GCA_025331215.1. Taxonomy (NCBI): domain Eukaryota; kingdom Metazoa; phylum Chordata; class Aves; order Coraciiformes; family Alcedinidae; genus Actenoides; species Actenoides lindsayi. The sequence goes on along the minus strand of WTSP01022250.1, from coordinate 4,983 downwards.
TTAAAAAGGCATTCTGTTCGCTAACACTGGAACAACGGAATTTTTATACAGAAGCTCATTTTGGTTTAACCAGAAGATAAAATGCTAACATGTTAGTCTGGATATCATGAAACACGCAGTGCTGAACAATATCCACATCAATCAGTAACAGATATTTGGGAAAACAGCTTGTTAGCTAGCAGTTTATGCTTGAATAGCAGGGAAATTCCTCAATTGACCTATTCAGCACACCAAGTAGTCAACAGTTTTCCACTAGGTTCCTAAATGTGCATTTCCACCTCAAGAAAACCAAACCCAAGGCTATTGTTCCATGGCATTGCTTCACAAAAAAAAAGAATTATGAATTATTAGTGCAAGAAATTTAAGTAATGAAATTTAAAAAGGGGATAACCATACATGCACAAATACTGCAAAACAAGAAAACAAAGTACTCACTTTAGACTGCAATATGCAGGCTGCCAACTTTTCAAAGAATTATCACCTGTACCTCTCCCTACACCTAACCAGAGACCAGAGGCCCAAAATGGTATTGCTGAACACTTAATCTGCACTATTTTGAGTCTAATAGTTCCTAATTCTTGAACAAGTTCTCATTTTAAGCTCCTTACCTCCTTTTTAGGTCGATCTGAAACAAGGCTGTCTTCACCAACTGGGTAAGTGTGGATTAAGACCAATTCACATTTCTGAATCTGCATTAGACTTAAAAAAACAAACATTCTTTTTAGTCTACAATATGGCAGACAGTCTCTTAGAAATTAGATCAGTTCTCATAAGATTCATCTGATTTCCAGAACACAGAATCATAAAGATGTATTACAATATACTGTTTCTGAAAACATTCTGTAGAAACTAACTTACATTCATGATTTTCAAAAGGACATAGTTCAAAATAAGTTTATCAGAATAAGTGTAATGTTTCTAATTTCTCAGATGATATACCACTGTTTCTTTTTGGACACAGCAATGGAATAGAACCTTAACTGACATCATCTGTTCACCTTCATCCAAGTGAAAGCTGACACCAGAGGATCTGTGTCCCCATGTGTGCAGGTATTAATAAGAGGATTCCAGTGAACATGAACACTACCACTCCAATAGCATTCTTGTCTCCTAACAGATAGACATTTGGAGAATCAAGACATTGTTCCACATCTCTACCTACAGGAACAAGACCACTTTTGTCTTTACAGTGCGCTTAAAACTTGATTCCCTGGGGCAGTGTCCTTTATACATACAAGAAACTGCTATTGCAACAGGTAAACACAGAAGACTCCTGCCTCTGTAATCCAACTGCCTAAAGAGCAACCAAGAACAGGAGCTCAATTTACTATACATTTTACAAGACAGTACCTAGTTCCTAGGCCAAGTAGTTCCCTGTTTAATTAAAAAAACATTATGGAAAAAAGGCTTCTCAGAGGAGACGCAACCTTCTTTTCCAAAGATTCATTCTTTTATCTCAAGTGAAGTCTCAGACACAGAAACTTAATTAAAAACTAGTTTCAAAGAAGTTAGCTATTTTAGTAAAAGAAAGATAAATGTAAAATTACTGCAGTGATACCTAGAAAAAAATGCATCAGATGCATTACTGCTTACAAATTTACAAGGCAGTTACATGTCTCATTTTGGAGCAAGATGAAGGTAACAATGTAAAGAAATATTATCCTATAAGCACAAAGGATGACAGTGAAAAGCTAATGATTATACACCACTTCTAAGGGAACACCCCCACAATTTAGCACCTTCTCTTTCACACAGGCATTCAAACAGTTCATTAGAGTAAGTTTTAACTGACAAAAACACATCCATATTTCACAGAGGATATAACAGGCATATAGAGAGCAAGAGAAACTACTTTTGTAAGAAGTATACTCACTGATCTGAGTTAGCTGCAAGCTTGTTATGCTCATGAATGGTTTCCTGAACACAATCCTCAAGCATCCGAACATGACTGTCACTAGAAAGGAATTTTGCATTACTTTTTACGCAGTATAATCAATCCTCCAGTTGAAAGCAACATGCCACTAAATGCTCTCCTATTTCAAGTGGGAAATTTTCGGGTTGTTACTGTAAGACCTCAGCAAATTAAACCTCTAACTAGGCAAGAAATGATCTAACAATGCAAAAAAGCTAGCTGCTTAAGGCACTATTCAAGACAATCAGTGAAAGACCTCCAAAAATGGATGAAATAACTATTTCTTTAATGGTAGAAGCACATTATCATACACACCTCTTTGCATTAGTAATGCAGATTATTCTTCCTCTGTTTCCAACTCGTTCTGCATTCTCCATGAGCATGGTTCGAGCCTCGTGCTGGTATTCTGTTATTTTGCAAAGTGCTTCAACTGCTGCCACCAGACCGTGCAGTATGCTGCAGCACTCCGGATCTGCCCGAGGATTAGGTGGCCCAACAGCTGCTAATGCTGCCATCAACTAATTAATAAGAAAAAAAAAGAAGAAATTATTATTGAAAGGTACTTTCCAGACATTTGTTAAAATGATCAGTTAAGAGAAAAGTCATCATTATAACTTACTTTACATGCAAATTAGTATTGTCGGGAGAAAAACAGAGCAATTAAAGACCATTATGTTACCAGCCTTCTGGAAAACATCTGACTAAACTATCCTTTGCAATTTGTTTATTAATTGTAAGTAAGCCTTGAGAATATTTTCATTTATTACAGAAAATACCTGGCTATAACAAGTTATATCCAGTACCTGAAAGAAATTAACACTATCAGTTGCCACCTGCTTTTAATTTCTGAGATTTTTGGAAATTCACTTCCTCCTCAAAGTACTTTTCAAAGGACAAACCCATCCAGTATGAAACAAAACAAGAACAAATAAAACACTTAAAATGTTTTCTTTATGTAGTTTATTTTCCTATCATGCAAATGTAAAAACAATATTTAAAATTGAAGTATCACCAAATTACACACAAAATACATAGGTAGTTTCTCCATAGCATTTATTTTTATGTAACCCCATACTTCAAACTACTGGATTCTTTTTCAATTACACAAAGTTGCCTACAGCCTCACAGACAGCTACTCAAAATCCTGTTACACAATAATTTCAGACCAGATCCACCAATGTTAATTAACCCAAGTTATTTCACACTGAGCATAGTAAGAAGCTACTACTTATTCTGCAACAAAACTAGAGTTACAAAGCATACCTCCTGCAAGTTCTGATCTTCTTGAGTCCAAGAATTCAAGACATGAGCCCCAGAATCACTCACAATGAAATTCACCTAAAAGGATCAAAAAAGGACATGCAGAGTAACAGTCAGTCACACAAATAGCCCGTATTCTTCCCCAAATCCAAACAGGAATTTCACCTCTTTCTTTTGATACTCTGGAGATATGTACAATGACAATCCAAAAAAACCTACAAAAAGCACCAATTCCTGCTATTTTATCCTTTTAGTAACATTATGATTAACAACTTATTTAAACATATTTTTAAGATCAGTCTCTACACCAAATTAACACTGCAGGATATTATTAAGTGTTTTAAAAATTAGGTAATACTTTCAGTAGAATAGCTACAAAAGAAAGTAAATTTCAATGCTGCAATATCACAAAGCATTCTCCAAAGACTGCCACAGTAGAAAATATGGCAAGGGAAAATATCTAGTAAAATTTACTAGACACCACATAGCAAAATATGTTCTAAAGATGAGAAAAAAAATCTCAGAGGAAGCACACCTTCCATCTTGATTTCAGTTTCTCATACCACACAAGCTTAGTCCAGTCAACTCATTCAAATCCATTAGGCACACTCTTGATATAATTCCATAATGGGACTCACTAGTGAGAAAAATTAGTTACCTTAATTTGTGATACAATGTTACAAAACCTACCAGATGTTTGCTGCTGGTTTTTGTTTGATTTGTTCCACCCCCCCAACCAAGGTGCTGTGTTTTTCATCCTGACAGCTTCAGGCCAATCCTACCTCTTCCTAAAGCCCAGAATTTCCTTCAAAGTTGACACCAAAACCTTACAAAGTGCTACCAAGCGCATTTAGAAAAACAGTCAATTTGAAGTAATACCTCACTCAAGCTTTTGTAAACTTAAAGCTCAGGAGAACACCGTAATAAATCTCTTAAGTTACCTTAAAGCATATCTCATGTTTTGCACTGAGTTGCAACATGACTTTAAGACAATAAAAGGTCCCCAAAATAAAATCATATCCTACTCAAACCAATTTAAATAGCTATAAAGTGTTCCAACAGCATAAAATTCCTTTTTAGATAACAAATAATAATTTGATATTTTAATCTAACCATTAAAAGACTTTATCTGACTTCATGAGAAAATATCCCTTACACTACCATGTATCATACACACTATGGCTAGAACTTACCAGTTTCTTGAAAGGGAAAATATCATACATTATTCTACAGTACTCCATGGAGGATTCCACTGAACAGGTCCACAGTGATTTGGATATGGGTGCCAGAGGTATAATTCCTTGGGTCCGATTCTTTACTAACATATCGAATTCAACATGCTGTCTGCAGGATTCTGCCATGTAGGGGCAGTGATCCACAACAAACACAGTTTTATGAGACTCAGAAAAGATTTTCATTTTCTTCCTAAAAGAAATATTAAAATCAGAAAGAAATTGTACAAGGAAAAAGCATCATCACATAAGATCACTGTGCTATTTATATGGCATAAAATTATCTTCCTAGAACATGCAAGTTTTAAAGATGTTACCTCTTACAGTGTTTAGACTTTGCTGCATACATTAGCTCCCACAAAACAGGAAAGCTTTAAAAAGCTACAAGAAACGCCCTTTTAAGTATCTGTTTATATGGAGACAAAGCTCATCTAGAACTCTTACTAGGTGTCCTGGTTTGAGTGAGAACAGAACATGTCTCCTCAGTGATTTTACTTTTCATCTCAGTCCCTTCTCAGTAACTGCACTGTCTGAAGTTAGCAGCGTGTTTGCACAGGCAGTGGCTGCTTCTGGCAGTGA
>WTSP01022249.1:4514-33277 GCA_025331215.1 Actenoides lindsayi | reverse complement strand
GGAAAGGAAAGGAAAGGAAAGGAAAGGAAAGGAAAGGAAAGGAAAGGAAAGGAAAGGAAAAAGGAAAGGAAAGGAAAGGAAAGGAAAAGGAATAAACAGAAACCCAAAGAAACAAAAAACCAAACAGCCAAAAAACCAACAAAACAAAAAACAACAAAGCCAGGGAAAAAAAACAAAAGTAAAAACTAAAAACAAAACCAAAACACCCCCCCCAAAAAAAGAGGAGGCTAACAGAAGGTCAGAATCATTTCTGTGTAATAACAATACACTGTCTCTACAGAAAGGCTTTTCTCTTCTGTGTTTTTCTTTTAATCAAGAAACATTTTTTCCAGGCAGTGCAATGCTGCATCCCCCGCCAGCCTCTCCGCTGGTGCTTGTGCACATGGTCTTTGCATGAGTTCAGACGGGCAACGGTGAGTGAGTAGAACGTGATTTGCACACAGAGCCACACTACTGTACCTGAGGATGGAAATGCAGATCAAATGTTGGCTCTTTTGTTATAATTGTCTCTCTTTTTCAATACCAAAAGATGATTAAGAGGAGAATCTGTTGGCATTATAAAACCAGAAGTGTAAGTGAGCTCACAGATCTAACAGCTGCACATGGTGGGCCATAGGCTGCAATGTATGCAAAAATATTTGCATATGCATATAGGCAGAGTGAAGGTTTCCATTACAGCTCTTTCTATGTCAGAAAAGAAAGAATTTCAAGCAATCACACAGTAATTTAAATAAGCTTTTCCATTTTGTGTGGCCTTGCTTTTCTTTATTTCATGTGTGCCACTTACCACTGCCTACTGGCAATGGTTTGGATTCCAGTTCTAGGAGTTTTCTGTTGGTTCCCTGCTGCAGCAGATAGCCAGCAACAATGCTGGCTGCAACTGCACATACACTCAAGTCATGATTCATTATTTTTGGTTCCTGAGAGTGTACATGATCCTAATCAAATTCATCTGTAAGGGAGTCAAGTGTGATTGATTCACGCTAATGAGGAAAATGGGAGGGCAGATAGGCATGCAGTTTCTGCTTCATTTAAAAGACATATTAAAAACTGAAAGCCTATATTGGTGCACTTTCTAAATTTCTAAAACATTAACCATACTTTGTGTTTCTGCAGCTGTCAGCTCAAAGTACTGGCGGGTTAGGAGTAGGGTTTCTCCATAACTGCTGCAATGTCATTATTCTTCTGGAGACATGTGTGCCTCGTTTTGCAGCCACATCACAGTTTTTCCTTGAGGCCACAAAATATTTATAGGGATCCCTTCCATTTGAACTGCAGCAAGCAGAACAGTCCCACAGGTCCCACATTCTGAAAAATATTTAGATATCTTTTCTCCACTGTTTTCAGTAGCAGGAACCTAAACAACTTCCAGAAATCAGGGTCACAATCACTCACCCGAGAGGTACAAAGTAAAAACCAGTTTGCAATTGGCTGCATTAAAAGCCACTGTTAAGAGTGACCAGTAGTACAGGTTCTGCAAGCCCTGGAGCTGTGCCACAGATGCTGGCGTGTTACTTGATTGTTGCTTTTTCTATTAACACAGTCTCGTGTGTGTGTAATCAAGATCACCTACCACAGTTTGGGGTTCTGGGCACACATCATCATCTAGTTGAAAACACTGCTCCGAGCTCTATTAGGTTTCACCCTTCTCCTCATGGCTTCACTGTTTTGCCTGCTGACTCACTGTCATCCCATCTCCTTCTCCATCTATTAACTTGAGCCATGGTGAAGGAAATACATCAGAAAGTGATCACATGGGCAGCTCAGCCAGCTACAATAAAGCCTGTGACAGCATCCTCTACTCTTGCAAGGGGCAAGTCAAATCTTTTACTTGCATGGTAAGAAAATTTAGCTTATTGCTTCAAAATCAGATCCAAAATCTTTGAGCTAAATATCAGCCTCTTTTCCGCATTTAGTGGAAGAGGAAAATCTTTTGTACTCACAGAGTACTGCCTGTTTCTGTGTCACTGCTGCACGTAACAGCATGGACAGAGGAACAGCTTAGAGCAGATAAAGCCTTTTGCTGGCCTCACAGTTTAGATATGTTTTTTCTGTGCAGTATTTGGTAATGACTAACATTTGCCACAACTGTCTCAGTGTGCATTTCTATATGTAAAGCTCTCAGCCCAGCAAGAGTCCATCACAGCTTTCAGCTTTGGAAACCATTCTTTTATATCAGCAATGACAGCAAACAGAAAGCACAACCATCCTGATTAATTAATCCCTATACAGGACCTCCTAGCAACCAAAGGTTGTTTTGCTAACACTTCTAGCTGGGACTTGTAAGAGTATAACTTAACCACATGGGAATGCACTATCTCATTCTCATGAGCTCAGAAGTCTGTAAAGGAAACATTACCTACCACAATGCTTTCTCTGAGATGCCATCAGTGGCTGGACAGACAGCATGACCAACAGCCAGGCTAGTCACAGCAGGCAGGAAGAGAGGGTCTGAAGCCAAATATGTTGTTTCAATTAGCAGCTCCTCCGTTCTCTCAAAAGGCTGAGGAAGCCTCTCCATCAGATCTGGGCTCCAAATGTGTCCGCTACAGCAAATCACAAGGAATTTCAGCACATAAAATTGATGCCTTTTTGGAAGGCACGTAAAACGCTGAATTGGTGTTACTGACTTTCCACAGCATCAAGTGCTGATAAACAACCTGAGACAGGTCCATCCAGAATGGAAAGAAATTCACAACTTCCATGAGATTTGGACAGTCTGAGATACGTCAACCCATGCAAGAGCAGTCTCCAGACCCCACATCACAACAGCATCGGAGCCTCCAGCACTGAAGCTCCCCAGGTCTACTAGCAAGTGCAACGTGGCACCCCACCCTCAAACCTGCTTTCAGCAACGCTACATTAAATGCCTCCTCCTGACTTGGCACTGAGAGGTTTTCAAGGTGTTACTTCTGGATGTCTGTAACCTCGTGCTTTTAAGATGCATCTTTTACTAGAAAACCTTAGCTAAGGAAAGCTAAGAGAGTCATCTCAGCCGTCCTGAAGTTGAGGATGACAGTAGCTGGCTCTAGCATTTACCCTTGAGAAAAAACAGGAAACTGCAATCAATGTGGTTGATTTACTTCCAGTAACTGCTTCACACCAAAATGCCTTTGCACCTGCTGCGTTTCACCAGCTACGGGAGGTCAGCGTCCATGCCTTCTGCTGAAAATAATTAACCAGAGGAGCAGAAATTTATATCGTAATTAATTATTTTTCAACATGCTGTGTTACCAGGGAGCACAAGGTGTGTTTATAACCAGTGGATCTGCAGGAAATAAGAATATTCACTAAGAGAGGCTCTTCAGGAGTAAGGCCCCTGCCTGAAGTCACACACTGGAGCATGAAGGTGCAGTTGGTGGACTGGGACAACCTTAGCAACTTCAGACCAGCCCAGAGAGCAGAGAGAGGCTTCTTCTGGTGGTGGTAAGATAATGGAGTGGGCTCTCACGAGGTCTCAGCGGGGTGTCAAAAAGCAGAAGCAAATGAGCCATCACACCTGAGCTGGGGTCTCTCTGGCAGCATCCCCATGCAGCCTCCCACTACCACAGCCACCTTGCACTTGGGACAGCCCTCGGGAGCTGGGCTGGAGGACATGAGACAGCTGCCTTCTCTCCAAGGCAGTGCAAAGATCAGAGCTTGATATCAGCACAAGTCACCAGCACAACTGTTGCTGGTTCCAAATCACGTACCAAATTCTCTAAAGCAGACACCGTGAGAACAAAGGGCCATATGTTTCCTGGCTTTGCAAATCATGTGGGGAGCTGGAAGAGGGGAGAAAAATTACTTTGAATATTGTCTGATTGAAAGCAAGCCCTTTTCCTTCCACTCCACCATGGCCAGGGGTTGGCATGAGTCCCCCCACCCTGACCTGCTGCAGCCCCTTGCTGGCCATGACCACAAGCAGCAGGGGGGCTCCCATGGTCAGAGGAAGAACTGGGGAGTGTCAAAGGAGCTCAGCACTGAGAGTGCATTATTCACAGCAATTCATTTCCAGGAATACCTGCTCACTCTAACTTGTCATCCTCCTTCCCAACTCCTGTTTTTTTTTCCTTCCTGACATATTTCCCTGTACGTGTCCCATGACCAAAGTGCAGTAATGCAGTGTGCATCTTCTTCAAAGGGGTGCAGACCACCATTTGGAGAGGAAAATTTCCCATTGCCGATGTCCTGCAGGACTTGGTGGAAGCCTGTGGCAACTCCAGACACAGCTCCTGCCAGGACATGGACATTTCAGGTGGAGCTGGCATGTCCTGGTACAGAGTACAGCAGCAGCTCACTCACGTCCAGGAAAGGCAGTGGCTACCTCTGCTGGGCATTCCGGCCAGATTGTTCTTCTGAGCAACCAAACCCCTCGCTGAGTTCAAAATACAGTGGAGACTGTGGTCCAGTAGCCACCAGCTTTCTCAGGGGTGAGAAGTGGCAAAATCAGGGTGTGCCTTCAGCCAAGACACCAGCTGGGGGCTTCATGGGGAAGCGGGTCTCAGCAGATGACTGCACTGTGGTTTGGATGATCCCCTTTAATGATTTTCCCCCTACCCTTCACATCTCTCACACGAGAAAATCTGCTGAGAGGCCACCCAGGGAGCAACTGGGTCCTACTTGCAGACTCCTTGAAGGGAGTTTCCAGGCCAGCTTCAGAGCTCAGGTTCAGCACAACCACCCTCAGCCACCCCAAAACAGGACCTGCTGGTGACAGCTGCTGGTAGCAGCCAAGGGCTGGACATTGAGTAATTAATTTTACCTTATCATTAAACTTGTTCATGCATCAGCCCCACTGGCAGAGACTGTTTAAAAGCTGTAGTCATTGAAACACAAGCTCTCAACAGTCCTCTCTCTGGGTGGTTTGTGAGTCTGGACAAACAACAGCAGCAAGTGGCTTTGGCTTGTAATGAACAACCTCTGCGGAGGGTTCCTGATCACTGGAAGTTACCTGCCCAGCATACTGCAGAATGAAATGGAAGGAGCACCCACATTGATAGACAATTATCAGTGATGCAGACAAACGTTTTCCCACATTTTATGAGACTTTTCCCTGTGGCCTTTGTCAGATGGTTCTTTCTTGGTCCTTAGAAATGTCACTACACTAGAATCAACTCAGACAGGTTTGGCTTGAATGCTGTAACAGATTATGTCTTAGTGGGATGTATACTATTCACACAGAGAGCACCTGGAGGTGGAGTAGAAGTTGTCCTGTCTGAAGAGAGAACATAAGGAAGACACTGTAGTTTCAGGTAGCTTCCTTAGCAGGTCAGCCCACTGTATCTTAAACTCTGTTCTGTCTGCAGCTAGGCACTCCCAAGCTACAATGGCTCACAGACATCAGGGAAAAGCAGCTGGAGAATACCAGCGTTGCTTGAACTGGCTGTGAGTATATTCATGATTCGGAAAAAAACCAAAGGGCCAAACTTGAAGTATTGTTCCTCTCCCACTCAGTTCTTACCCAAGGATTTCAGGAGAAGTGCAGCCTGAAAGAAATTCTGTGTGTGGTCTCGAGATTTTATTGCCTAATTGTAATGCAGTAAGAATTAATTGTGTCCCACGGGACTCTGGTCCTCCCAGACAAAACGCCATGATCCTGGATCCTGATAGAATGATGTAAAATGGCCAAATTTGGTAATGGATATAGTTGGGACCTTCCATGGTCTTAATCATCAATGAGGGCACATTTGAAGGTTATAATGGGTTGTGACGGAGCAACCTCTTTAAACTATTACCAGGCATTGTAATTTAGTGAAGCCCTTAGGCTGCCTTAAGAGACTTAGAAGATGCTACTGTCTTCTGCTGGTCCTGGAAATGAATAGAGCTGTTCTATGCAGCTGTTTCTGCTTTTCCCTCTTGGCTTGTAAGGAAGCCTTGAAGAAGGCTGTCAGCATCGGCCAGATTTGCAGAGACACGGGTGCTCTGAAACTTGGCATCGTGGCACCAAACCTTTCCTGCCTCCCCGCCACGTTCAGAAACCATAGCCCCGAGTTAGGTGCACAGGCAGGCTCTGCAACACCTGGAAAGAGCTCAGTACCGTGACTGGGGTCCACAGATGCCTACAGCATCCGGATGAAGATGCAAGGGCATCCCCAGCCTCTTAATTATGGTGGCAAGTTTTTGGCAACAAAACACTGTCCTGAAATTACCCTCTGGGAGTTTATTGGCATAGGTAGATGGTTAGTTATTTTGCAGCCCAGCCTCCAGCTGCAGAGTGGTTTCAGGACTCCAGGGTGTGTGATGCCTGTAGCAGCACGAGGTCAGCGCTCAGGTCCTCAGGTCCCTGGCTGCTGTAGCTCCTAGTGCCCGCGCTCGGTTCCTTGGGTTGGCAGATACCCACAGTCGTGTCCCGGATGCAGCTTTGATTTACAAACCATGGTCTTTTACATCAACTACAAACCCCCACAGCTTGCCCTTTTTTTCGCTGGAAGGTACAATCCCATCGTATCCCACAACAGAGCTGAGCACCAGCGCGATGCGTACCTCGGTCACCTCAACACAGAAACAGAGGGATCGTGCCTTTCTTCCTCTGAAGCAGCCATCAGGTTCACGGAGGTCTCTTTTGCAGCGAAGTCGCCTTCCCGGCCAACAGGCACTGCCGATGCCTGCCAGCGCTCCTGTGTCACCGTTGCCTTTGCGGGCCGCCTTGAGGCAGCACCCCGCGGGCCAGCGCTGCAGGGCTGGGCCGGCTCCCTCCTTCCCGCGCTGCGCAGCCGGCGGACGGTGCTGCGAGCGGCTGCTGCCACCCGCAGGCCGCGCCGGCACCGCCGCTCTCCCCGCCGTTGCCGAACGCTGTCCATACGATTAAAAAGCAACGGGCGAGGTGCCGGCCCGCTGGCCTCGCTAGCCGCGGGGAAGGGAAGGCTCCTGCTCGGCAACGCTCGGGGCAAGAGCGGGAGCAGAGGCAGCTCTGAGGAGAGCGGTGCGGATGCAGGAGGAGCCGCGGGGCCGTCCCACGGCTGAGCCGCAGGCCCGGGACAGGCTGCAGCGCAGGCCCGCAGCCAGGGAGCAGCACACGGCCCCTCTCTGCTGCGCGATGCCTCAGCTCTCTGCCGCTCAAACCCCTCCCAGCCTGGCACGCCTGGGCAGCCGGCCAGGCAGCTGCGTGAGGCCTGCGGGAACACGAAGCTCAGAACGAGCTGCACCCGCCCTAGGAATGCGTTACCTGCAAGGACTGGAACTGCAAGAGGGAAACTGGAAACCAGAGTTAAAGAAGGAGGTGCCCTGAAGTCACCTTAATTCCCCACTTCCAAACCCCCAGGTGTAAATCCCCAGCTGAACTCAGACACTCACCCGATGACCCTCCTGTTCCCCAGCAGCCACAGCGGGTTTGCCGCTGGTCCCACAGCCAAGGCTGACAGAGAGCGCTGGGCAAACCCTCTTTGTTGCTTTTTAACAAGAGAGGCACAGCTCTCGACACAGCTGAGATAAGGTGGTAAGAGGGGACCAAGCCTCCAGTGCCGAAGGCAGGTGGTGCCCCTCCTCACCCCTCCCAGGGCTGCTGTGGTGCGGGAGGAGGGATGAGCTTAGTGGAGCAACCTTGGCTTCTGCCAGTCCTTTGTAGCTGGGGGGGGGGGGGGTGTGGGGTGTGGGTTGGCTTTTACTGCCTAGATGCTTCAAACAAACAAACAAACCAAAAAACAAACAACAATTTGAATCTTTGTTCTTATTGCTCTCCTGCTATACTGGTGATCTTTTGACCTCTGTAATACTTCAGTAATTTTCCTAGGGAGAGGAAAAGAAGTTAAGTGTCTGGAGACCGCTTTTATTGGCACATGTTAGTGCAGAACTAAATAAGCCATGTCCTGGGGGAAATTTTATGTCCTCTCAAAAATGTACCCTTAAGGCTACTGCTGGTGGTAAGGGTTTCTCTTGGCAGCTTGTTTCTAGAGGTTGCTTGCATGCTGAAGCAGGGAGCAAGCAGGAATTATTTTCCAAACAACATTTTGTTCATAAAAGCATTAAGGTCAGCAAAGCTTTCATCTCCAGCAACTTCTTCCCTCCTAAGATTTTGTCTATTGAATTCTTAGACCATCATAGCTGCTAGGGAAGAAAAGCTCTAGCAAGGTAATTTCTGAGCTGTGTTTGAGTTTCATATCAAAGGTAAGATTTCAGAATTTGTAACACTTCATCAGTTTCTTAAAGAGCTTTTCAGGCCATTAAAGCTTGTAATGTCTTTGGGGGGTAAAATATAACAGATTACTATTGCTTTTGAGTTCTGTTTTTCTTTATTGTGCAGCTACGCAAAACAACGTACAGAGATGATCAATGACTCGTCAGAGTGGAGTCATTGCTAAAAGCAGCTTGAGGAAAGCTGGTACTACAATTTCAAGTGGCTCCCAGGTTTAGACAACTTTCTCCAGCTCATCTGCGAGCCACAGGCTCCTTAGTTGTCATGGGTTAGGGTCAGGGATGCTGGTTTCTGGGAGCTGCCAACACACAATTAATAAAAGACCTCACAACCCTTTCCAGGCCTCTGATTTCATACTGATGGTACTAAGTTTCTCTCCACAAAGCAGGATTCCTGAATTCTCTCATCAAATCAGATTTTAAAATCTCATTGTTCCTGAGCAGATTCTGCTGTTCTACATCCATCACAGATTTTACATCCCAAAGAGCTTTTTCAAGAGGGTCAGTGACAGTCAGCCACAGGCCCTGTAGAGCTGTACTTTATCCATATTCCTGATACAGTCCAGGAGATCACTTACATTGGGAGGAGCCTTTGAATGTCATTTAGTCAAACCCTCCACTCAGAGAAAGGCCAGCTGCAATGTTAGGTCAATTTGCTAAGGATTTTGTTTTGAAAACCACTAAGGATGGAGCTTCTACAGCCCTCTGTGAGGCCTCTTTCAGTGTTAATCTCTCTCTTGCTGTGGGTTTGGACAGTTTTTTTACTTTTCTTTATAGCCAGTCAGAGTTTTTCCCTCTGCAGTTCATAACTGTCACCTCTTATCCTTTTGTTGTGCACTTTGGACAAGAGTTCAGATCTGTCTTCTCTCTAACCCCAGTTCAGATGTCTGACCTCCCCCTTGTACAGCCACGGATTGTGTGCAGTTTGGTCACTTTATCTTCACACCACTACTATCAGATGAAGAGTTATCAACTGCCCTTGTGAGGTGGAGCATAGAGACTAAAGACGGCAACTGAAAATCAAAGAAATGAAAAGTCAGAGACAGTCACTAATTTGGAATGTCCCAGTAAGATAAATGGCATCAGAGTTCCATAAATGTAGAAAGCACAAATTCTGTTCACACCAGCTGCAACTAAACTTATTCCCAGACCTCTGTTCATCCTCTTAGCTGGATGAAGCAAGGAAACAGAAAATGTGTTCATGAAAGACTTCATTGTGATGCATATGTACAAGGCTGTTAAATGTCCACAAGGCAATGTTAATCCCAAAAGCCTGCAGCTTGCAAAATAGCATCTGCATCCTTTAGGAGGTCACGCTGCAATGAAGGTTACAAATGTTTTCATCTGGATCATACTTTCAAATTTCCAGTGATTTATAAATGAATATCAAAGAGAATTCAAGACTTACAGATGTCAGCTGAGAGGAAACCACCGCTTTACCGGTGACTGCCAAGAACAGAAAGGTGAGACTTAGGAATTATGGGGTCCATTACAGGATCTGGAGGAAAGCATCTGCCTTCCTTTCACCGAACTCGACAGTTCTTTCTCTTTAGTAGCAGTATCTGTTTCCAACCTTGATTTCTCCTCCAGCTCATCCCCATCCATCCTGCTCACTTAGCAGGAGCTGGCATTCTTTGGCTTCTCCACTTTACTCTATACCTCATCTTAGCCTTTGCCTGCCCAGTCTCAGCCCTCCCTCCTACCTGTCCATCTCCTTGCTCCCCTAGGTCCCCTCCTCTTCCTTTTTTCTCTCTGTGCCAATCCTAATCTCACTGATTTCCTTATCCCGTATCACCTTGGCTTTAGTTTTCCTGTTCTGACCTGGTTCTTTTTCCTCTTTAAGGCAGATGGGATGTTGGCAGGCTGATTTAGCACACAGATGAGATGGTTCTTTGCTGTCAGCTGCTGCATTTGTGCTCTGCCCAGCAGAGAGTAAGTGGAAGCAAAAATTACAGGAAGAATCTCTTGAAACAACTTGAGTCTGGCTACATTTAGTCTCTCTGTAGAATGTGGTGTGTTCAGGGCCTGATCACAGGTAAGAGCTATGAGCGAATGCAGCTCCCTCAAACCGGTAAAACCTAGCAGTTCTGAGTCTCATACAAGCCTGGTGTGGAAGAAATTAGGAGACATTTCATCTGCTCAAAAGAAAGAAATCATTGCCATACATATTCCTACTGCCTTTTTCTTGCAAATATTTATAAACTAGTGTAGATTCTAACAGGAACAGTGAGAAACATGCTAATACAAAAGTCATGCCTTCTCCTCCCATCTCTTTCCACCTCTATTTTAAGTCCTAATCCAAACTAGGAAGGCAAGAAGGCATCTGCTTAACTCAGTGATTTGGGCATCTAATCCAGATCCCAAATCTGCAAGATTTTGAGTAAGCCTGACAGAGTTGTGTGGCCTCAATGAGGCTGTGGAGGAGACCTGTGTGTCCAAACCAGCTACAGGACAGAACGAACACCCCATCAAAGGTAACACCTTCTAACTGGAGGGAGGAAATTTCCAGCTGCACTTGTTGAACAAACTCCATCCCTCAGAGGAACCTTGAAAAGTCAAGGGTCACAAGGGAGCTCACTGTGATGTGACAATTCAGTCTAGAAAACTAAAGTCAAGGCAGTCATAACAAAGAGAAGGAAAAGCTCTTCAGCTAACTGACAGAAAATACCCCAAAAGCTAACTTGCAAGGGCCCAGGCTTTTGTCAAAGTGGCTGACATTTCACCAGTTTGGAAGGAAATGAATTAGAGGAGAATGAAGAGCACATGTTGTCAAGTGGGTGTAAAGCAAACTAAGCAAACAAAGGAGCACAGGGAGAACTCAGACTGACATCAAGGCTGAGAGAGAAGAGGCTGGAAGCAGCACCAGCTGCAGATGCCTTTAGACAGATATATTTCCTTCAAATCAGCTTAGATTTCCACATGTTGTTAAAAAGCTGGCTGAAAGGTAGCAGCAACCAATGTACCTAACCAGGGGAGTTTCTAGCAGAATACCTGCAAGCTATTTGCAGTGTTCAGTATTACCTATCTGGGTCCTGACTCGTGGTGCTTCTGCAAACGTGCACTGCCCCTCAAGAGTGGAACGCTGCATCATGCGAGTCCTGCCAAGTACCTGTGTCTGTAAAGGCAGTCTTGCTTTTGTGCTCTGTATTAGCACACAAGGCCTTGTTAAAAACAGATTTCAATTCGGCTTATTCTTCAGTTACCCTATAAAGCCAGAAGTGGTTTTCCTCATTATTTGTTATAGCCTTCCCAGATCTTCTAGCCACAAACACATCATTTATTTAAGCCGCACATAAACAGCCACGATTTACATCAACTTTTCACTCAATGGAAAGCACATGAAAGAACTACTTCCCTTGTGTGTGTTACTTGCCTGCAAGGGCTGGAGTTTTTCTATGCAAATTCCTGGTGGTAACCCCAAGCAGTTGTCAAAGCTTGCTCCATAGTTGGCGTTTTAAGAAATTCCTGGGAGTTTATTCCACTACAGAAACATTCAGTCATTATTTGGCACCTTTTTTTTTTTTTTTTTTCCACCAGATGACAAGTGAAAGAACTTCATGACCTCTGAAAAAGGCAGACCCTTAACCGGACTTGATGTCAGCCTCTTGGCAGGATGCAAGATCGACTGCAGTTGCCACGAAAACTTGTATGACTCCCAAAACTTGTTATGCGCTTGACAGTAAGTGAATAGAGCTGTAATTCAGGTTGCTGTTCTGAAAGTGAATGATGATATAGGGTCACTATTTAAATCACTAAAATAAAACTGAGCCAGGATGGATAAAAGCAGAATCAACAAAACCAATCATATGAAACCAGGTAGAAAAAAAACCCCAAACCTTGCTGCAATATACAAACATAAAGCACCACCCCTTCTGCTTTTTAAAACCAGGGTTGGTCTTAGTCAAGAACACGCAGTACGCTTGTCTCTTTGGCAGTGTGCCCTATACCAGAAGTAACAGAATTTCCCCAAAATCCCCAGCTAACAGAGCTGGCAAGGACCCCAATACTGATTGGCTGGCAGCCCTCCCCGGCCAGTGTGATTCAGAGCCTTGCAGTAGCCGTTCTAAGATTAGCAGACTGTTCCCTGACAGCACGCGTCTTCCTGATCTGCTCTCCTGACAGGGGGAGCCCCCCTCTCTGGCTCTGCTGGTGCAAAGCGGCTCAAATCGGTGCCGTTCAATGGAGAGCCCTACAAAGTGCCTCGGCTTAGATGGAGCACACCTTGGCTTGCTAACCAGCAACATCTCACACCTACAAAGGCATTTGGCTGGCACTGCACTCGCTGCTGCTGCTGCTGCTGCCGCCTCAGGCATCCCTCCATGCATATCTGCTGATTCTGTAGCATTAATAAATGTCAAATGCTGGTAATATTTGCTTAGCAGCTGTTGAAAAAAATACACTGCTTGCCATTGCTCTTACACCTGTAGTTTCTGCTGCTCTTCATGCTTGCCACCATTTGAGACCTGCTGTTAGGCAGACTTGCCTTATTCTTTGGCATGGGTCCATAAGAATTACCACTTGGGGGATGAATGCTTTTATCCTTCAAAAACTGGAAAAAGCAAGCAAGTACATTAATCAACACCTTGTTTTTCAAGCACTGCACTAGAACACAGCTATGGTTTCAACAGCCCTTGCCTCCCTCTTTGTGCAGAGCAAGTCTTGGATCTAGGAAACTAGGACTGATTGGTGAGACCAGGCAACGTAAACTACATAGTACTTTACAGCTGGCATCACTGTCACTGAATCCAGAAGGCACATCTGAGATCATCTGCTAGGATCTGATACTTGCCTTTCAGCACCAGCCACCTTTCCCATCCTCTAGGGTTTCACAATTGTTAAGAGAAGGAGCAACAGGACCTTGTAAAGACTTGGAATCCTCAATATACCTTATCAATCAACAGTCGGATTAGGGTAAATTTACCATAGGAACTTTTCCTAGTAGACATTTCTCATCTATGGGTGAAGAAATTCTCATGTTCATATGCTGCACTCTGTACAAAAACACTGACTATTATATTATGATTATGTGAGCAGGATGGGCTAGTCTCATTTTGCAGGCTGTTGTAGACTACTGTTGGAGAATCAGATGGTATAATAAATTAAGTCTGTATTCATGCTTCCTATATTTTCCACAACCTATTCTTCCAGTGAGAAATGTAATTTTCCAGGATATATAAAATTTCAGAATCATATTTTCAATCTGTATCATGTGTAACACCATGTGCAACCTGCTAGTTGGGTAGTGTTGTCTTATCCAAACAGCCAAGAAGCACATGAGTACTTCCAGCAGGCCCACAGTCATGAAGGGTTCCTGAGGGGTGTACATTTGTCTGGCTGGGTGGGTGCTGGAGGAACCTTCCACTGAGCATCACCATGCAGCTGCACCTGCCAGGGGCCTGGGGCAGCCTGGTGTAGCAGGGCGCAGATGGGCAATGATATCAAAGCTGTAACGAGCACTGCCTGTAGTTCTATAGGCTGCTTTGGGCTTCTTAACCTTGAAGCAACATTACTTAGTGTGATAACCCATCTGCCAGAAATCCCTCCAGGAACAATGATCTGAGCCTGGATCACCCTCACACATCCAGCAGTATGTGTCTAGGGGCTCACCTCTGGATTCCTGAAAGCTGCATAGAGGTCCAGCAGAAGCTTTTATTTTATTTATTTAAAAACTGTCAAAATAACACTACCCTGGAGGCCAAACAATAAAAAGGCTACAAAGCTACGTGCAAACCTTGCCCTTGCTACTTAAAATAAGCTGTGGGAGCTGTGAGCTATCATACAGCCTTTGTCTAATAGCCAGTGGGCAGCACAGCAGCACAGCACTTGTATAAGTGTGACCACCACCATACACGGAGTGAAGAACAGGCTCTTCACACAGTCAGCCTCAAATGTTAAAGAATTAAACTCTGCCTATTAGCATAATTCTAACTGTTGCCAAGAACACAATTAGCATACAGAAAAAGATGTTTGTAATTGATGACTTTCTCAATCGTTCTCTCACTTTGGTCTTCACTTTTCTGGTGTCATTCAGCAGAGCCAAAAGGAAAATAAAAAACCTTCTGAAATAAATGTAGATGGTGAAGAGAGGCCAGTGCACATGGCTTTCAGTTCCCAAACTGCATCAAAATGCAATGAAAATATTTGATGATGGGTTAGGATGGACTGTGAACTCAGTAACAGGCTAGGGAAAGAGAGAGCGCTAACTTGTAATGTGGAGAACAAAACAATTGTAACTGTTTTCTGGAAGTTGGTTGGGCTTACAGCCCAACGCTGTTATCATATGTGCCAGAGGTTGTATATCATGTGGCACAATGCAGAATTACCCTTATTTTTGCTCAAGGTCTTTCAAATTCTGTAATTTTGCAGCATTTCTGAAAATTATCCAAGCTTCTGGGCCTTTCGAAGTACTTCACTTAAAAGCTGTAAACTGATCTCAAACTTTTGTGCCTTCAAAGAAGGAAAATACAGTCATAAAAAAATATGCCATGAAAATATGATCAGTATGCCAGTGTTTGGCAAAAAGTGCCCTTAAAAGGAGTTAGCTACATGTAGATAAGCCTGAACTCTGTACAGCTGAGAAAGAAACTTGTTTATTTTCCTAAATAAAAGCAAAATTTCAGAACATTCTGACACAGTCTGGCCTCAGAATTTCAGACCTCAGTGACTATTGCTCTGAATTTCAGCTTGTAAATTCAAGGGAACAAATGGCTACCTTGTTATAAAGACACAGTTATACCAGATACCTAACTTTGCATTATCAAAACAAAAATCCAGTCTTGTTAACAGCATATACACATACATAGCATTGCCTAGTCCTATAAAATTGGGCTGAAGAGTTTCCAGCTTTACAAGCAGTAAGTTATTATGATCAAATGAAAACTCTAAACCAAAGTAGACATTCATAGGAATGTGCATAAAAACAATCTTCCTAACTATGATATCAAAGGAACAGAAGACTGGAAAGCAAAGTTAGTTTAAAAAAATCTGTATTATAATTATAGAAAGTATGTTTAACTTAGTAATAACTGTAACTTTGTATAAACACCAGGAATCACATTTACCCATAAACCTTGTCAGAAACACACAAAACCAGAACCTGGCAAAAAGAACAGAAGGTAACTTGCACATCAGTTGTCCACTATACCTAAGAGAAGGAGGATGCAAGCGGTAGGGAAAGCCACTGAAAGTTTTATTAGGTGGGGGAAGTTGGAGTGGTTACATTCTGGAAAATGAATGAGACATTCTCTTTTATCCTTTCAAGGAAAGGATCAGAAAGAGTCTGATGTTGCACAGAGAAATGTTTCCATTGCATCAACTGTGACATGGAGAGTGGCTTCTTTGAATTAGGCTTCGGATGTCCCAGCTGGCAACTTCTAGATACAGAGGGCTTTTCTGAGGAAGGATCTGAAAAAAAACGATGCAGTAGAGTAATCAGAGAAAACTAAGACAGAAAATTTCAGTCTGAATCAATAAGCCAGTTGGTGATAACAAATGAGGGAAAACAGAAGAGCATATATAATCCTTCTATGCCAATGAAACCCAAACATATGTATCCACATTAAGAAGAGAAAGGCTGTTTCTTGCTCATTCATTGAGTTTATCAGAATCACCATATGCTAGCATAAAGACAAATCCTTTTACACATGGATGGGAAAGGAAATATCTTATCTGGCAATTTCCTTTCTTCTGTCTTTCTAATTCCGTGACATTTGGGCTGCTCTCATCCTTTAAGTAAATCTGAATCTGTAAGTATGTTGCAGCAAAATTCATGCTAGCTTTTATTTCCTCCAGAGGAGTCATTTCAACCAGCTAAGAATAATTTGAATAGCAATTTCATTGCCTCAGCACACCAGAGCTGTGCACTCCGTACATCCAGATTATGCCCATAACCTGTTCAATATATGCAATATTGTATACTATATATCACAGTAAGGAAAAAACTATTGCTGTGAAGTGCAAAGAGAGGAATTCACTTTTGACAAAGGATCCTAAAGGCCCGAACAGTACCAGGTCTTTGCAGGATATGTCACACATTTCTGGCTTCATGACTCATTTGATGGGTGTGACAAAAGAAGAAATCATTTTGAATTGGAAAAAAAAATGCATCACTGCTGCTGTTGGTTTAAAACCTGTTGTCAAATATTTTCACAGCAGTGTTACGTGCTCCTTAGGAAAGACCAGTGACATGAGCAGCACGATGACTCAGAGTACTCATGAGTTTTTTAAAGTTTTAAACAGCCCACCAAGACTCATACACTCAACACTTTCCTTCTGACTGACATACGATGCACATTTGCACTAGACTTGAAACATATTCTTTTACTGGCCATGAAAGCACTTCCCATGTCCTTACAGATTCTGTGTTCCTAACTCCATTAAATACACCATGATCAGGTAAAACAACAGGCTAACAGCTCTGTAGCTGATCTGAAAGCCAGTAGAATAGCAAACAACCCCTCTGCATGATCCATGCAGAGTTAGTTTCTTCCTTTCACGACTCCTGTGGTTTCCTGAAGATGGCCCTAGTGTGACAGGACAACAGGAGCTAGGTCAAGAATATCAAGTCTCATTGGCACATCTAGTGCAGTCCAGGAGCATTATGTGCCAGTGGAAAAAATCTGGACTTGAGAAAATATCTGCACACCATTGAAAAAAAGCTTAACACTAAAGGTGCCTTTTCCACACAGATCCTGTTGTAGTATCTAAGTGGAGGCTGGTATATTTTAGAACATCACTTACTCATGCAAACATGGAAGGTTTCATTTTTCAGTCATTAAGGAAAGATACAAAGACAAAGAAACCAGTATGTGTAGCAAAAATAAAGGAGAAAGTCAAATTCTTAAGGCTACAGAAGCACTGTGCTTTCACTAGCCAAATCCTCCCCTTTTTGAGTATAATGAGAAAGGAACACAACTCTTGCCTATTACCTGGAGACATGCAAACCATCAAGCAAAATAGTCTCATTGGGTCTCTATTACTTAATTTCTTGCTCATGTCTGTTAAGAACATGCAGTCTTGTACCCATTTCTTTTCTGGTTCTTTTTATTGTGGTATCTCTGTGCATTTAGAAGATATCAGTATTGGTACCTCACTATCACACTTGCAAATAGCGTACGTGGATATTTCATGCCCAAAGGAAAGAAATGAACCAGGCAGTGGACACTCTTTCCCTTAAGAAACTAGATGAGCTATAAAAATTAAAATAGATAAGATGTAAACATAACATTTTTTGTTGTTATTATTAGTAGTAGTAGTATTTAAAACTGATCCTAACTTTAACTTATAAACCTGTATGCAGCAAGGTATTAAAACAATTTTCTCATGCAAAAAGAACAAGAGCCAGGTTCCTACAGAAAGGCTAGACACACAAGTGAATGTTTGCAACTTGGCTTTACAACTGCCAGAGGATCTTCCAGCATTTCTCAAATAACTATTTTAATTATCCTGCATCAGCTTTAGTTAACGAAGGCTTATATTCAGAGATCTGGTGTAGATCTTAATGTGATACAGCTCTCCTCAGATAAACAGCTTTTGAACTAGCCCTACAGCTACTCATTACTGTCCTTGAATATCTAGAAACCAAACACCACATAGTGTCATTTGGTTGCAATGAATCACTAGTTGATCTGGCCAGAACTGATTCAAGGTATGAAGAGGCACGATACATTAGTTGTTAGTGCAAGGAATGAATCTTTTCTCCTCTTCATCTTGTGAAGGGCTCCTATAGATTAGAAAAATCAGCCACTATCTGGAAGATCCCACAATGAGCCTCATTACTTCAATCCTATTTTACTGAGCATTGGCGTTTCCTCCAGTGACAGACTATGTATTCAGACTGAATGTACTTCCTCAGCAATGGTCGGAGATAGTGACAAAGAAACTCACTTTGAAACTCACTCTTTCCTATACAGTCGCACTCAAGCAAGTCATGGGTCACACAGCTGGAATCTTCATGAAGAGTAAAGAGATTTCTAAGCTCCTCAATGGAAAAATGGATGTGTTCAGATGTCTTGGAAAGGTCTACAACTGCCCCAGAAAGATCTTGTTTGCTGATCTGTCTTTGATAAATCTTTTCTTCGATTGAACCTGTATTGAAAAAAAATATAAAAATAGATACTTTGAAGCATTTTTTTGACCAGTACTTGTCAAGAAGGAAAGCCCATTTCTTGATAACAACATTCACAGGAAATGCTAAACTATTCTTTTCAGTTACTCAAACAAAAGCAAAGCAAAGCAAAGCAAAGGCAAACGAATCAGTATGACGTCTCTATTTTAAGTGAATTCAGAGCCAATAAAAAATATTTTTGAAGAATGAATGATTTCCAAAAATTCCTGGTTTTTTATGGACCAAATTTTAATAGTTGTCTCACTCTAGGCTATGTCTGAGCACCATTTCTGACCTGTGGTTAGCAGCCTGTAGATATACACAGTATGTTTCTGACCATCTCTCCACACTCTAGCCATTGCCTAAAGAAAACAGAAACATGAAGAGCATTAACAGCCTACAATACAACGTTATTGCAATTAAAACATGTAGCCTCCACTGACCTAATTAGCTGTGCTATTAGCTCCTTCAAAAAGATGTTGTCCAAAGAAAGCAATCCCCAATGACTGTCTTTGACTCTTTTTAGAAAAGTTTTCTGTTATTAATGGTAAATAATTTTGAAAACAAAATTGACTTTCTGCCATTTATGCTCCCCTTTGTTTCTGTGTACTGTAGTAGGCAAACAATGGTTCTAATGCCTTCTTGCCAAAAATCTCCTCTCCATATTTGTTCTCTAAGCATCAGCAGTTATTTAGTATTTCAGGAATACTCGTGATTCCCCCTCATTTCCAAAATCGTTTTTTGCCAAAATACATCTTTAAAAATGACATTTCTTTTTCTTTTAAAATTGTAAAAGAAGTGTTACACACTCCCTTTAATTCTTAAACAACGTGTCACTTAGTATTGCTATATGATTTTTTTTTTCAAAAATGTACGGGTTATACCAAAAAGTTTCTTACTACATTTCTAAAAAGATTTCCAAAATCTGTTATTGTTAAGGACTACTTCAACTGAACACTCTTATGCCAGCTACGTAGTCCCTTGAGGCCAACAGTACAAGAATAGCACAGCATTGGCTTTGTTTTCTTTCTTTTGGCATTATTGCCATGTGATTTTCTCATTCTCTTAATTCTGATCAGATTCTCTCCCTTTTTCTCAATGTTGCAAATTGACAGCAACATTTGCTAATGATGTCTAATGATGTTTTTATTTTCTTTTTTAGAAACACAGCAACATTCCAGTTAAAAAGAGGTCAAGAGACAAAGGGGATACATGACTCACTCCTTCAAAGAAACCAGAACTTAATCTTCTTTCTCTTTTTTTACTGCAAGAGGGATGCTAATGATCTCTCTCTCTCTCTCTATATATATATATATGACAGAGAAATAATTCTTCTTTTCTTCTCAGAAAGAGTATTCCTTCAGTATTGTATTTGTTCAGATGCAATCTGATAATTGGGTAGCAGTAAGACACGTAAAGCCAGGCATTTAAAAATCAATCAGAAAATCATTTGATGCCCAACCCAACCCACATGCACACAGTTGTTAACAGACCTGAATATCCGTAGCTGGATTCCAGTCAATATCATAGAGGATCAAATGAGATGCTCCAACCAGATTCAGTCCCACTCCGCCAGCCTTTGAACTCAGCAAAAAGATAAAAGCTGGGCTGAATTTACTGTTAAAAGTATCAACAATCTGTTGTCTCTGGGAGACAGGAGTATGTCCATCAAGTCTAGTATAAGAATATCCATGACGTTTGCACATCTCCTGTAATATGTTTAATGTCTGAGTGTAATTGGATACCAGTACGACTCTGTCAAACGGTAAAGCAAAGATATCATCTTAGACCTTGGGAAAATCCAGTAACAAACTACTGAAGACATCCAAGAAAGTAAAACTACAAGTCAAGCAAAAACTACACATCAACCTGAGGTTATTCATACTTCCTAAGAAATGAAACTTTTCCTATTCATTTGAAGCACATGCCAGATTTGGATGCATTACACCTACTGCCAAGCACTCAAATGTTAAATAATGAATGTTTTCCTCCACAACAGAATGTAGTTTAATGCACAGATTGCAGGGATCCAGAAGCACACACAAGGATTCTTTTTTTAAAAAAATCTCTATTTATACAAAATAGCTGTTGTTAAGGCAGCATTTGCAGAGGGTGTTGTAGCAGCTGATAAATAATATATATATTAGTCTACTACTGAAAAAGCTACTGTGAACTTCTATAGACAACCTCAGAAAATTCTAATAAACAAAATCATGAAAGTCAAACAGGAAACCAGTGACTCTTTCCTACATTTTATGACTGAGAAGAACTGTGATGAAGGATAGTGAAATATATCACAAACAATACAGTCTGGATTTTTGTTATTTTCTTTTGAAGAAAATCTTTTTTACAGAAAATCTTTTAAAGAAAAATCAGTCTGATCCCTTAAATTAACGACTGTGACTAATGTTGGTGTTTTATCTCTGAAGTTTTGACTAAATACGTTTCAGAGATCAGCAAATATACAACTTCTATCCTCCCAGATATTGAGGATGATTCTACTCAGTGGACAAAGAAAGATCTTTTGAATTTAAGGCATAAATAAAATAATGACAGTTAGAGCATTTTCTGCCAGATCTTGTTTGGAGGTCTTTTATAATCTAAACTAAATGTAACAAATTCCATCAAAGGTGCTCCATTTAAAAAAATATTTCCAATTAAAAAAAGAAGTACTCAAGACCTAAACAAATAATTTCAGTGAAAACCAGATAAATTAACATTTTTTAATTGTTCTAAAGCATTTTTATTATTACACTTCACAACTGAACTACATGCAAGACTTGTTTGTAAAGACTTTGCAAGCTTGATTTTTTTTGGCCAATCAATACCAAATTCACACCTTTGTTTTCACTCAGAAATAGAATATAAACTTTGGAAGAGGCCTGGAACTGAGTCTGCCTATCACAAAAGCTATTTAGTACTAATGAAAACAGAGGAACAAAAGAAGAAGAAACATGGACAGCACTGAATTAAAGCAAGAAAACTTTTAAAGATATAAATAAATTTTTAAAGGTGTGTAAAATAATGCCTTGACACCAGGCATTACTACAGCACTAATACAGGGAGAGGTGCTTTTCCCTGACACCTTCGTTTCTTTTGACCTACAAGAAATAAGGCCAGTCTGTTTTGATATTTAGCTGTCGTTTCTTTCAATGGATGTTAGGCATATAAACTCCAACAAGAGGCTCAGCTTTCTGATTTGTAAAAGGACAGCATCTTCAAATTCCACTGAGATCTGCTGTTACTTCCCACTACTGAATTACTGCATGTCCTATTTAAGCATCAACTTAAATAAAAATTAAAAGCTAAATACTTTTGGAATAGCTGGGCTTTAAGGCAGGAGTCCATAAAAATGTTCTCAAGGGACACAAAATCATGTGAGATTGCCATGAATCAGCAATCTCACAGTAACTAATCATGTGCATCCTATTACCACATGATAAACAGAGGTTTTCCTACATGTTGGTGGCATTTACCACAAGGGAAATAAGCAGTTGCTGTGCAAGTTCATCTGTTGGTTACCCTGAAGAGAAAAAGCAGCAAGCACTGAGCAGTTAAACGTGATTAAAGGGGAAGTAACATAATCTAGTAACTAAAAACATTTTAGTGTCATTTAAAATATTCAATAAATTAATACACCTCCTCAGGGAGATATAAAGCACTGGAAAGTCTCTGCAAGTAAAGATAATATGTCATAGTAGAGGGGCTGTAGCAAACTATCTTGCATACTTGAACTTGGTATGAAAAATACAAGTATCTTTACTCGGAAAAAATATGCAGAGCACCTTCAAAAATTATGTCAACTGCAAATCCTAGTTTTGCAATTTAACAAGGCAGAGCCAAGAGTACAGTGCATAAATACGTTTCACACCTCTGCAAACAGTTACAATGCCTTTGAATATTACATCCCTGGGCATTTGAAAAGCAAAACAATATCACAAAGGTGACTCCCATTATCTCCCTTTTTTTCCTACTTGCCTTTCAGAAGAGTTGAGCTCATGGATGGCTGCTAACAACTTCACAAGCACCTGCAATTTTCCTGAATCAGTTTCCAAGAAAGTGTCCAAAGCATAATCTTGTGGAAAGACATCTCTTAGACCTTCATAGAGGCTGGACTCATCCCGTTCATCAGACATAGGATCACAGCTTTTTTCCTATTGAAAGCAAAAAGATTCAAGTTCCAGAACCCCTCAAACATATTTTGGGGTTTTTTTCCGAACTTTGATATATTTTTATTACAAAGACAAAAGGAGGCATCAAAAACTGCCACAAAGCAGTGTATCATGTGAGCATGACAACCTCCCAATACTGGACTGAAAGCAGAGTTTGAAAATACTGATAGTGTTTATTTTGGTTTACACCCTCTAAGCTAAGATGCTGTTTCCAGCTGAGTAGAAAGCTGAAATGCTTAAAACTGAAAAATGTGTTTTACCTCTACTTCTCTACTTAAGCAACCACACAGATGTATACCCACAGCAAAGCCATATTAAAATTTGAGGCAAAAAAACCTCCCACAACTAAATACTCCGTTTATTCTTTCTATTCCATAATAACTTATTATGGAACTTCCCAGTCACTGACTTTTTTTAGGAAGACACTGTCATTAAGATTTAGTTATGCAAGTGGAAATGAGGAAAAGCTACAAAAACAAGAAAATGGCATAAGGCACTAGGACACTGGTGACATCCCTTCCTTCAGTACATTCAGATTTCCCAGCATTTATGGTTGTGAAAGCAGATCTCTTGAAGGAAGTTGTATGTCAGAAGAGGGCATGGAAATGACCTTAAGTAACATGCACACTGACTGTAACATGGTTTTAGTGACCTTTGCCTGCTGAAATGACTAATTGCAGGCACACACCCCCACAAATAGATACCTTTAGAGCTTTAAACAGAAGACATGGATGATTGCAAAGTTTTTTCAAAGCTCCTATACATATTAGGTGAGGACTGTTTTCTAGCCCTCCCTGCAGACAGGACCTAATAACTTGAGAACTAAGCAGTTTTCGATACAACTCAAGTTGCAGCGCTGTTGGTCGGCAGAAGACAATGCTCTCCTTTTTCGGTGGCAAGAATTTGTTTATAACTTCCTGTGTTCTCCTAAGAATGAAGAGTCCAGTGAGGCGTGTGAGTTCTGCTGCTCTATTTTCCCCTAATTCCTTTTCTTCCTGAAAGAACAAAGCACAAAATTAATTATAATCTTGCATTTCATCGCCATAATTTTCCATTATATTAATTAGGTACTTAAAGAACATTTTAAAGGTAGGATACTGTGTTCTGACGTGGGACAGTAATGATCAATTCTTCTCCAATTAGTACCACTGCATGAGCTTAATTCCAGGTCTGGTTTCTAAAGTCTTAAACAAAGGAAGATAATGTCCCAGAAGATACCCAATGCTCAAATTATATTCCAGAATTTCTCGATCGCTGCAGTAAAATCATGTAGATTTTGCAGTAGTCTGTTGAAACTAAGAATGAATAAAATATCACCCTATTGTAATGCCTACTATTGTATGGCATTTTCAGGAATGCAAGGAGTCAGAAGAGCAATTTTTGCCTGATAATTTATAGGCAGCTGAAATGCCATGATCTCAACATGCATGTATTCCTGCAGCTCCCTTTGGAGAACAAATGATTTTATTTGAAATAGGAAGTTGAAAAGCTCTTGCTACTATTAGCCCTGAGCTTTATTTTACTCCATAGAAAGCAAATTTCACAGTGCTGTCTACAAATCTTCTTCTATAACTGCATTTTTAAAAAATCACATACCTTTGTGGCTGAGGGTTCTCTAGACCTGACAATTGGTTCCTCATATACCTTTCTATATGTGGATAAAGAACCAAGTATTCCTGGATTCACAAACTCTATTAATGCATAAAATTCTTGCAAATCATTTTGGATTGGAGTACCTGGAAAGAGAAAAAAAAATCATGTATTTGGTAACTTTTTCTTGAAAATTACAGGAGTACAATCGTTGAATGCAGGGTTTAATGTTGAGAACGCACACTGAAAATAGACGGCTTGTTTCAATGTAAATTACTCACAGAACTGAATTAATCCAGAACTTTATCATGATTAATAAACTACTGTCCCCCTAACTAATAAACAGACTGCACATCCAGGAGTTCTGACCAAGGAATTTAAAAAAGTCAAGTTCTAAATCAATTTTATTAAATAACTATACAGGAAAACAATGAGTCTATGTAAACAGAGTCCTGATTCCCTTAGTGAGGTTCACAAGCTCCTTGCCTGTCCCTGAAGTTAGAAAAACTTTGCATTTATTTTTTTAAAAATGGGAATAATCTGTTTTTACAAGACCCTAGATCTTCACATTTAATACCCATTGTCAAAATTTATACTGCGCTCGTGCCATGCTGAGAATAGGTTTTTCCTTTACCCCAACCTCATCCTGTTCACATAGGCAAATAGTTGCTACAGCTACTAACCAGTAAGGATAATTCTCCTGTCACATGACAGACTAGTGAGGGCTGTAGTTGTCTTAATAGAGCTATTTTTCAGACGATGTCCTTCATCACAGATGAGGAGGTTGAATTCTATAGCCTGAATTTGATCCAAACATCGCAGCAGCATCTCGTAACTGATTATCAGAACTGAATACAGTGGAGAACCGACGAAGTCTTCTACTTTATGGTCCTGCAGGTATAAAGGAAAATACATCATACAACTATTTCTTTTGTGATCACTCTTCATTTTCCTTAAACATCCAGTGTCTACAGGATTTTTTTTCTAGCATTACACAAGACTGTTGCTATCTCTTTCATGAGTATGGATTATTGATTCTTTCCTAGTTTGCAAAGGAAATATGGGATCTGATAAAGGAATTTTACCACCTCATTACCAGAGTTTTACCATCTCATTAAAATAAAATTGACCATTCTTTTAGCCTTGAAATCCTCTGAGACACATTACCATGAAGGTGAAAAGCACAGGCTCCCTGTAACGGCTTTCTAGCATTGTCCCAGCATTTAGGTAAGCTTTAAATGAATAATTAAAGCCAAGATAATAAAGAGTCCTGAGTAGCTGCCTGTACAATCACTTTGGGTTCTCAAGCTGCAGGATGCAGTAATGTGGTCCAGTAGGAAGTTACCACATTCCACCAACCTAAAATTCCTCTTGTAGTTTTGCACTGAACGTGGCATTAACTTTGTTACAAGCCCTTACCATTGATGGGTTGGCTAACAGGTACAGGCAGCCTGGGACTCAGAAAATGGAGCCCAAAACTGGTCCCTGAAAACATGCCTGTCTAGCAGTAAATGAATGGAATTGATTTCTAAACCCTGTATTAGGGGTCAGAAGGTGGCTGTGAGTTCCTCGTCCCTTACACACCCTTCAAACCCTTTTCCTTCAATAGACATCACGACTTTTGATGTTGATCGAAGAAAACAGACACAGTAAATAAAAAGTCACTGTAAAGTGACAGGGAGCTTCTTCCAAAAAACTTGCCTAGAAATAGTTACATTTCTGTGCAGTCTTGTGAAAGCAGGATTGCTTACCTGTCTTGCAATTATGCATAAAAATGGTAAAAATCTACTGTGGGCACATCCCTTACCTTTCCACTTAGCTCCAGACACTAATTCCCTGTGTGGTCCTTCCTATTTCCTAACAGTGTTCCCTAAATAAGCAGGATCTGCTACCTAAGACAAGCTGAAGGACCTCTTTAACTGTGAAAGCAAATCAAGCTAGAGCCTCAAAAGGTATTTTCATTTCCAAACAAGATCAGTTACCAAACACAGACAACTAAGTCTGGAGCCAGATGGTGTAATACAGGGTAAAAGCAACACCACTTAATTACCACAACCTTTAGAGACTCCTAGCAGGTGATTCAAATGAATCTATGAGCCAAATCTGGTACATTAATCTCACAAAGTACCTCGTGGTAGCTCAGTCCCCACATGCTGCTCACCAAGAGGCCCTGCACACAGCAGAGGAGGCAAGAGGTAGTGAGGAGCAGGTAACCAGAGGATGCACCGGTGTCCCCAGGCATTTGGACAGGACCCGAGCATCCTGTTGTTTCCAGGGCTGTAGTGAACTGCCTGTTTTCTGGCCAGATTTACTGCCAGTTTCAAAACAGGAGCAGAAAACTTCCCAAAACAGGAACAGAGAGACAGAGGAGCCCTGTAGGCAACACCTAAGAGTTGTCCCTACCAAATATCCAGGCTCCACACTGCAGCTCTGAAGACAGGGAATGCCTCTCTGAGCTCCTCGGGGAACAGTCAAGCAGCAGAAGATGCCCAGGGTTCAAAAATCATTTTGTGTTCCTACAGTTTCTGGGTGGGAGCTGAAACTACAGGGAAAGTGGTGGGGGCAACGGGAAACTGCCTCCAACTTCCCTCCCCTGGTAAATCATCAACTCTTCTGGACTGTTTGAACCTCTTTAAAAAAAATCAAGCAGGAGAGTCCTGGCATATTATAAACCCCCTGCAGTGAAACATAATCTATGCCCTGGTGAATGTAACAGCAGCGGTGGATGATGAACTGAAAATTAAAATACACTTACAAGCTAATTTCAAGTAATTATTTTATCCTCTTAACAGGCTGCAAGACATGTATGTATTATAGCCTTCATTTTCACAATTACCCAGTGACTTGACAGGTTTAAGCGAGTTGCCCGGAGCCACATATGGAGCAACTGTCAATCAGCATTACAGCTCCATAGTGTCCCAGACTTACTCTTTGAACAGACCCTTCTTTGCACTCGTCCCAATCCAATCTAGCTGGGGAAGTGTAAATTAAAAAAATGCTGAATCATGAAGCAATGTAAACTTGGAACTGATTTAATTCTCCAGATATTTTGACTTAAAAAACCAAACCAAAATAACCCCAATAGAAGTGACACTCTGCAAAGAGATAAAGGAGTTATTCTCTCAAACGCATCTCAAATGTTGGTAACAAGGATTACTGAGACCTCAGTGCAACCTTTGTGGGGACACCTTCATTTTAAAAGCAATGTCCTCTCCGTGACATTTGCATTTTAACTGAAGTAAGCTGTAATCACATTGTAAAAGCAGAGAGTGTCGTGGTTTTTGGAAGTGTCTGTTACTGAAGGGTTAGGATCAGTTTGTGGTACTTCAGTGTGAAAGTGAGGAAAACATGCCTAACACATTTTTAAAAGTCTGTCAGTTCTTTGAATGTATTCCTTCTAGGCAAGGACAGAAAAAACCTTTGAGACAAGCTCTTCCTTTTAAGTTGTACTGGAGAAATAACAGTATGGTAATTGCTGGTTTTCTGGTGAAGAGAGACAGTAAATTATTTTGAAGTACCTCATTATACCCCAGGCAAGTCATACTGTGTCTTCCTTTTGCATCACAATGTATTCCTTGCTATTTAGGAACACAATCTTAAAAAGCTGCTGAGTGTCCTCAATCCAAACAGCTCCAATGAGATGAGTAAGAATATTTAAGTTATTTAAATTAAAAGAAAATGAAAGCTACTGTCATTTTGGGTCATAGTAATTGTCAACAAGCTCAGGTGTTCTCCTCCCAACATTATTCATAAAAACTGCAAGAAAACGTTCAATTATTTCTAACTACCTTTTCAGGGAAAAATGTTGCCGTGTTCTATTTTGCCTTGGATTCACTTCTTTTAGAAAATTCCGTATTTCTCACCCTACCATTTCACATTACAGGTCCTGACAAGTCAATCTGCATCATTTCCACATCTTGAAACAAGTTACTAAAACAAGTAAATGATGCAAAGAGCACCTATTACTCAGACATCTTGATTGCCCTCAGTGGAAGATGAGTGGGTTCAATAATTTCAAGGATTTGACAATAATGAGTGGAATTCAAAGAAATAATTACTGTTACAAAATTTTGTACATCTACAAAAAGTTTAAAAACAGTTTGAAAACTTCCATTTCATCCGAAATATTCACTCTTCCATACAGACAATAAGCATAATGCAAGAAACTAAAAGCAGATATGGTTGGTGTAAGAATTGGGTCATCACTGGAGGGAAGGGATGCCATCCAGAGGGACCTTGACAGGCTGGAGAGGTGGGCCCATGCCAACCTTGTGAAGTTCAACAAGACAAAGTGCAAGGTCTTTCATCTGGGTCGGAGCAATCCCAAGCACCAATATAGGCTGGGCAGTGACTGGCTTGAGAGCAGCCAGGAAGAAAAGGACTTGGGAGTGCTGGTGGATGAGAAGCTCAACATGAGCCATCAGTTGCTCTCGCAGCCCAGAGGGTCAATCATATCCTGGGCTGCATCAAGAGCAGGGTGGCCAGCAGGTCGAGGGAGGGGATTCTCCCCCTCTACTCTGCTCTCATGAGACCCCACCTGGAGTACTGCGTCCAGTTCTGGAGCCCCTGTTACAGGAAGGACATGGATGTGCTGGAACGTGTCCAGAGAAGGGCCACGAGGATGATCAGAGGGCTGGAGCACCTCTCCTAAGAGGACAGACTGAGAGAGTTGGGGTTGTTCAGTCTAGAAAAGAGAAGTCTCCAGGAAGACCTTATTGTGGCCTTCCAGTATCTGAAGGGGGCTACAAGAAAGCTGGGGAGGGACTTTTTAGGCTGTTGGGCAG
>WTSP01022248.1:0-36289 GCA_025331215.1 Actenoides lindsayi | reverse complement strand
AGACTCCACAGCCTCTCTGGGCAGCCTGGGCCAGGCTCTGACACCCTCACACCAAAGAAGTTTCTCCTCCTGTTCAGGTGGAACCTCCTGGGTTCCAGTTTGTGCCTGTTGTGCCTTGTCCTGTCACTGGGCACCACTGCAAAGAGTCTGGCCCCATTTTCTTACCCCCCCGAGACCCCTTCAGCTATTGATCAGCATGGATCAGATCCCGTCTCAGGCTTCTCTCCTCCAGCTGAACAGCCCCAGGGCTCTCAGCCTTTCCTGCTCACAGGGATGCTCCAGCCCCCTCAGCATCTTCAGGGCCTCTGCTGGACTCTCTCCAGTATTTCCCTGTCTTTCTTGATCTGGGGATCCCAGAACTGGACACAGTGCTCCAGAGGTGGTCTCAATAGGGCACAGTAGAGGGGGAGGAGAACCTCCCTGGACCTGCCAATCACACTCTTCATGTACTCCAAGATACCTTCCTGTCCACAAGGGCCCATTGCTGGCTCATGGGCAACTTGTCCACCAGCATTCCCAGGTCCTTCTCCACAGATCTGCTTCTCAGCAGATCAGCCCCTCAACTGTACTGGTGCACGGGGTTACTCCTCCTCAGGTGCAGGATCCTACCCTTGCCCTTGTTAAACTTCATGAGGTTGCTCTCACCCAGCTCTCCAGCCTGTCCAGGTCTCACTGAATGGCAGCACAGCCCTGGTGTGTCCACCACTCCTTCAAGTTTTGCATTGGCAGCATGCTTGCTGAGGTTCCACTCTGTCCCTTCTTGCAGGTCATTGGTGAGTATGTTGAACAAGACTGGACCCAGCACCCATTCTGGGGAACACCACAAGCTACAGGCTTCCAACAAAACTCAGTGCCACTGACCACAACCCTCTGAGCTACAGCCGTAGGCAGAGGCAGCCCTGCCACAGGAGCCCACCCCTGTCCTTACAGTCACCATGGAAAGGGGGGAGATTTCCACTGTCCTTGGGGCAAGTGGAAACAGGGTGTAGGAGAGTGCAGCAGAGCCCTGAGCCAATCTTCATCCTCAGCTGGGCTTCTTCAGCAGACCTGACTGGTAATGGCAGGCAGGCCTGGGCCAGCAAGGTGAGTATGAGTTACCTGATGGCATTGCCACGCTGCATGTGATGAGGAAGACCAGCCCGTGTGACAGGGCTGACAGAGGCCACCAAGCATCCCCGAGGCAGCGCTGGGGTGCACACACAGACCCCGTGTAGTACCCGGCCCCGCAAGGTGCTGCGACTTCAGCTCAGAGGGTGCCAGACAAAGGAGCAGCCCCCAGTACCCCAGGGCAGGGGATCAGAACCAGGCTGGCAAGATCTGTGCTGTGAAGCAAGTGAAGCAAATTCTTCCCCAGCTTTTCCTTCTCAGGCTGGTTCCTCAGACCAGCTTCTTGAGGAATGGGCTCCTCAGCAGTAGGATGAGGGATCCCTCTAACCCACCCAGCTCCTGCTACCGCTTCAGTTTTGCCACACAAAGTACAGAATCTTAAGCTTTATTTTTCTATTGGCCAGCAACTTAAACTGGGTTAAAAAAAACCAACAACAACAACAAAAACAACAAAAAGCAACAAATATTATTACACAGAGAAGAATTATAAAACAACTCAATGGACACAAGTCAACTTACTGGTCATTTCTCATTCTCCCTGGCCTCTCCCAACCCTCTACAATGCATTTGAAGGGAATGGGCGAAGGCAGCTGTGAAGATATGCTTAAGAAACCAGAAATATTGCTTCAAGCAACATGCTCAATATTTTCCTCTTAGTTAGTAGTCGATACTTGTCAGGAACTTGGGCTCTAAAACAAGAAATAATTTAGAGATTTCTCCTGTAGATCATTACACAATAATTTAGCTTTCTTTCCCCTCTTTCCTACTGCTGCGGAACCCAGGACACAACTCAG
This sequence comes from Actenoides lindsayi, assembly GCA_025331215.1. Classification (NCBI taxonomy): domain Eukaryota; kingdom Metazoa; phylum Chordata; class Aves; order Coraciiformes; family Alcedinidae; genus Actenoides; species Actenoides lindsayi. The sequence goes on along the minus strand of WTSP01022248.1, from coordinate 34,388 downwards.
TTCCTCCTCCTCTCCCCCTGCATTTGTTAAGGATTATTTCACAGGGCTGATGTTGAGGGGGGAGTTTCAGATTTACCTGCTCTGAATTTTGTCTCATCACCCTTTAGCGCCCAAGATTTCTTCTCTGGGAACCAAAAACCCCACGATGCTACATGACCTTTTAGAGGTCTGGATGATTTTGCTGCCTTTAACTGTCTGCTACCAAGGGACGGGGCTCAAGGGCACCACTAAAAGGCTAGGAGAGGGAATAAACTTGTTGGTGAAGGGGTCTGTCAGCATTGCTTAGAACTGCCAAAACCCCACAGCCCTGTCTGGCTTCACGGGTGTAAGCAGGAAGCTGAGAACAAGACCAAAGGCACACGAGATCCTACCAGTTCAGGCTAAGGTCCTGCTGGTGTCACAATGGCGCTAAGCCCACGGTAGCGGTGATGTCCGTGTCCTGTATATATCCAGGAGCCCAATGCAGAGAGAGTATTTAATTAAAACCCATTCCTCTGCATCAGAGTGTTAAACCAGAACTGCCAATTTATTGAGTACACTGGGCCTACTGGTTGAAGCTGACTCTCCTGACCTTCTCAGCAGTAACCTGAGGTCTCATTGAAGCCAGAAACCCCCCAGCTAATTAATGAGCACTCTGGATGCTGATGAAACATTTGTATATAGTCACTTCCTGTCCAAGAGAGGCAAGCCTGGGTGTTTAAGTTAGAGAGACCAAGGCAAGGGGAGCTCTCAACAGATATGAGATGTGAGTAGGTATCTCCACTCACTGAACAGGCCCAAGGGTAGCAGGACACACCAGCTCCACAAGGCCAGTTCCTCACCCAATCTCAGCAGGAGATAGCCAAGAGGAAACAAAGTTTTCCTCACACATTGTGAACCCCTCAATAAAACAAGACTGGATCCAAAAGAACTGGAAAGCTGTCCAGCACCTTTGCTCCAGAATGGCCAGGGGGCATAAGGCCTCTGTGGCTCCTAAGGGCACTGTGTTGGGCAAGGCTTCAAGGAAGAGGCGGAAGGATGGCTGAGAAACCCTAGGGCACCCACATCTCGGCAACATCGGTATTAGGACAAGATTTCAGCTGCAGCAAGTTGTGCTCCCGATCAGCAGGGAGAGGAGCTCCTGCCCTGAGCAGTTGCGCAGGAGAGCTGCTGTGTTAGGACATCGGCACACACTCGGGAGGAGGGAGAGAAATCTTCCACGCACGAGACACTCAGCTCTGGCTCCAGCTCAGCACAGAAACGTCATCGGTCTCCACAGTTGATGCCTGGTGCTGCAGAGCCACTTCTCAGAGAGCAAGCCGTGGGTCTTGTAGAGCATCCTGGTACCTTCACGTTGGCTCAAGAGAAACGGCCCTTGGTAAGCCCTGCTGCAGTTGTACCGAGGGACTGTTTCACTACAGCTTCTAGCAGAAGATCCACAGCTCTTTTGTTTCTTGACAGTGAAGAGAGCCCAACGAACTCCTGGCTGCCTTGTGCACAGCCAGGGGGGTGACTTTCCCCAGAAGGGGCAGGCGAAGCGGTGCGTGGTTTGAGAGGTGTTTAATTGCAGAGCCGAGTCCTTGGGTTACAGACACTTCTGTGGTGGTGGTGGAGAGTGGTGGGGTTGGGAGGCACTAAGGGAAGCAGCAGAGGGGGAGCGACAGAGTTCCCGTGGCTATTAATAGGGTTCCGGCTTCAAACTCCGGTACAAGCAGCAGGTGAAAATCATCCCAAAGATCTACAGGGTGTAAAGAGAAGAGAGAAATGTAGGGGGGTTGGGGGGAAGGAATTATGTAGCAGCTTGCAAAGTAAGAGCCTGGAGCCAGACTGAGCAGCAGGTAGCTCCTGCCTAGGGATGCTGCGCTCCACTTGCAATAAGTGGCAGAGAGAACATAATCTGTGCTAATCCTCCTAATTAATCACCAGCGGCTTCTCTGGGGGGTTATTTGGCCACTCGCCAGAACAAAGGGGAAGAGGAGGAACTCCCAGAGACAGCAGCACCCAGAAGGAAAGACTATCCTGTGCCCTTCCCTCTAAAATGTGAGTAGAGGGCATCTGTATCCTACCCCTTCATTCATCACCCTCTCCCAAATCATTTGCAGACCCCCAAGTGCTGTCACTGGGCACGACACAGCCACAGCCGAGGGAGAAATTCTGCCTGACAAAAGAATCCTAAGGAACCGTGGTAGGAAAGTGCTGCAGCCAGGCTGTTCAGCTCTGCGGGCACCCAGGGCACATGCCCAGCAGAGGTCTCTCGCAGGCTGCAGCACAGCCTGCCCTGGCCTTCCCACAGCCCTGCAGCACAAGGCTCTCCCCCCTGGCCCAGCTGGATGTGCTCCTTCACCAGAAGCAAACTGGACAGACCGGCACAAGAGGCTTTTGCTTTGGAGACAGTGAATCCTCACGGCCCCAAAAGTACCTAGCAACTTCTCCTTGCCCAGCAGGAAAGAGCCTAAAACATCTGCCTTTTTTTTTTTTTTCCATCCCTTGGCTCTGGGGTTCCATAAACTTCTGCCCAGCACCCCCAAAACTCCCCTCAGCCCTTTTACCTGCACGCAAGCAATGCTGATCCCCACCGCCCCGATAATCTTCAGATGCTCTTGAATGAAGTTTTCCAGCTTGGTAATGCAACCACTCTGCAGGGTGAAAGGAAGAACATGGAAAATCAGCTTATTAGATCACAGAATGGTAGAGGTTAGGAGGAACCTCTGGAGAACATCGAGTCCAACCCTCCTGCCAAAGCAGCATCACCCAGGGCAGGCCACACAGGAACAGATCCAGGCAGGCTTTGAAAGTCTCCAGAGAAGGAGACACCACAACCTCTCCGGGCAGCCTGGTCCAGGCTCCATCACCCTCACAGGAAAGAAGTTTTTCCTCATGATCAGGTAGAACTTCCTGGGTTCCATTTTTTGGCTGTTGCTCTTTGTCCTATCACAGGACACCACTGAAAAGAGACTGGCCCCTACTACTTGACACCCACACTTCAGATATTTGTAAACATTCATAAGATCCCCTCTCAGTTTTCTCCAGCTAAACAGCCCCAGGACTCTCAGCCTCTCCTCATTAGAGATGTTCCAGTCCCTTCATCATCCTTGTAACTGCCATTGGACTATCTCTAGTATTTCCCTGTCCCTCTTGAAGTGGGTATCCCAGAATTGGACACAATACTCCAGCTGTGGCCTCACTAGGGCAGAATAGAGGGGGAGGAGAACCTCCCTCGACCTGCTGGACACACTCTTCTTAATGCACCCCAGGATACCATCGGCCTTCTTGGCCACGGCAGCCCATTTCTGTCCCATGGATAACTTACCGTCCACCAGGACTCCGAAGTCCTTCTCCATGGAGCTGCTTTCCAGCAGGTCTATCCCTAACCTGTACATTTTAACCTCCCAGTCACTTTAACCCAGTGGCTGTGACCCTTGAAAGCCACACTATGAAGAGCGGTGTCTGTGAGCAGCCTCTTCCCCTGACACCATTGGGAAAGCTACACAGATGATGCAAAGGGCACTGTGTTATTATTGCTCTGAACCTGCTGGGGCAGGAATCATCGAACAAACCCAAGGCAGCTGCCAGCTGGGCAGGAGAAATGCAGAAGAACATGCATATCACACAAGGAGTGCATCGTTCTTGTGGAGAAAGGTTCCCTCACTCCCTGCCCAGCATGTGTCTGGAGTGGGTGTTTGCTCCTGTGAGGCCAAAAGGCCAAGGAACTGCTGCCGAGTGGATCCAGTACCAAGAACTCTTAATATGACAGGAGTCTTTTTAGAAGAAATTCCCCCCACTGCTCTTTATGACAGCAGCGAGGCTCAGGGTGAACCTGGAAAGCCAGCTCTGCCTGCTTCTGCCTCACCGCTGCATCCTTGGCCAGCAGTGTGACCTTTCCCTCTCGGATTCAGGCCCAGGTTTTGTTGTCATAAGGCAAAAATAAATCAGTAAGAGCATTCTCTGGTGGCTTTCATTTTATTTTTTTTGGAAGAGTTCCCTTGAAATAACTGTACTATTTATTTTAAGGCAGGTTTTCCATGGTAACATCAGGGGGGGTTTATTGTGTAGGCTGCAGCGGTGCCCCAGGGGTGCCAGGGGGCCTCCTGCCCCAGGGGTTGACAGTGAACACTGGAGCGAGCACACAGCCCTCAGGGGAGCAATGGCAAAGGCCTCACTTCTCCCTCACCAGCATCAGGTTCTTAGTGTCAGCCCCAGCTGACTATATGCTTACTTAGCTAGTCTGGGATTCAGTCTGCTTCTTCTAGAAGGGAGACAAGCCACTCTAGCTCAACTCCAATCTTCTTTTCAGCCCAAACTGCAGCCCACTGGACTGACTGGCCTCACTTTTCTTCTTCCAGGGCCCTCCTTCTTCCCCATAAAGGTGTTTCTTCATGCTGTAGGTCAAATCCTACCATCTCAAGCAAGGACCTGAAGTATCTCCATGTGCACCTCACCAAGTAATTCCAACGATAAGAAGCTGTATCAAATGCAGGGCTTGCATCCAAGCCTCCTGCCAGAGCCAACCACCTCTCCCACTTCCCCCTGTCACAAGCATACTCCATAGTAACAAACAGAACTAATTGTTCTTCTTATATCTACATTAAAAAAATCACAGACTAGATGACTGAACGCTCAACTAGAGAAAGGAATTCTGCTTTCTAAGGAATCCTACTGACTCTGAAGCCTATCAACAGTTTGCAGCAAGGACCCAACCCCCTCACTCCCTGCCCACCTCCTTTACATAGTTGATGGCAGGGGGCTCTGAAGCCCTTTTGCTCTTTACCTCCTTGTAGATGTTGGAAGGATGGTCTCTTCGGCCACACAGGTCGGTTATCGTCTTACAGCAGCTGTCCGGGACCTTCCGTCCACTGGCCTCTGGAGATTTGATCCACAGGCTGTCAGCCCAGTCCGTGTAATTGTTGCTCCCGCAGCACTTGAACTGCGTGGACACAGAGCAAAGGCTGAGCAAAGACAAGCACTGCAGCCCCCTCCTCCCTCCAGCCTCCCGTGCAAAGCCCTGGGCTTCACCCTCCTTCCCAGAGACTCCAGTTCTCTATCTCACGGTCTCTATGTTTTCAGAGTACTATAATTACTATAGTGACTTTTTGTGTGAAGAGTCCCCAGATCAGCCACGAAATACCAGCTTCACCCATCTTCCAGCAGCTGTGACCTTCTGCTCCTCCTGGGATGAACTGTAACCAGAGCCCACCTGCAGCTGCCTGGGCTCTTAACCACCAGACTGGGGAATGTTAATGGTGCTAACAGGGCAAGTTTAATTACCAGTTACTATCACAAATGCAGATGCCACGGCAGTAGGCATAGAGCATGCTGCACACTTTGAGAGTGTACCAGGGTCCTTTCTGCCTGTCAGAAGTGCAGCAGCCCTATGGTGAACTATCCCGAGCCCGGCACTGCACCAACAGCGACTCTCTCATTACATCTTGCTCTCCAGGGTAGTGAGGAGCTTAATGAAAAATGCCAGCAATTTCCCCAAAGCTCTGAAGTGGGAAGTAGAAAGCAGCTGTCAGAGTGACCTGGCAGCTCCAGCTCACTCTAGGAGTAATTCAGATCTCCTTTCCTCTGTGCTACTGGGTGTGCAATTCAGAGATCACACCACTGGTCCAGGCCCTGCACCCCACCCAGCCTTGTCTTCAATTGCAAACAGCAGAACATAGAATCATGGAATGGTTTGGGTTGGAAGGGAGCTGAAAAATCATCTAGTTCCAACCCCCTGCCATGGGCAGGGACACTTCCCACTAGACCAGGCTGCTCAAAGCCCCATCCAACCTGGGCTTGAACACATCCAGTGCTGGAGCATCCACAGCTACCCTGGGCAACTTGTGCCAGTGTCTCACCACCCGCAGAGTGAAGAGCTTCTTCCTCATTTCTGATCTAAATCTCCCCTCTCCCAGTCTGAAGCCATCACCCCCCTCATCCTATCACTGCAGACACTCATAAAAAATCCCTCCCCAGCTTTCCTGTAGGCCCCCTTCAGATACTGGAAGGTCACAAGAACATCTCCCTGGAACCTTCTCTTCCCCAGGCTGAACAACCCCAACTTTCTCAGCCTGGCCTCACAGGAAAGAGGTTTCAGCCCTCTGATCATCTTTATGGCCTCCTCTGGACATGCTCCAACATATCCATGTTCCTCTTGTGTTGGGGGCTCCACAGCTGAACACAGTACTCCAGGTAGGGTAACATGCACTCAGTATATTGAAGAAACATCTGTACATTGGACGTCAAGAACCCACGACACCTTTTGAGTGTCTGGTTTTAAGCCCTGAAATTGCATCAATTCTCTCTGCCTCTGGAGATACCCACCTCCTGCTGCAGCTTGTCTACTGCACTGGTAACACTCTCTTCTCCTGCCTTCCGGTACTTCTGGGTCATGGTGTTCTTCAAATTTTGCTTCAGCTCCATGCTCAGCTGAATGGAAGAGACAAGTGGGATAAAATCAGAAGGCAAACTCACTCCTCAGAAGCACCCAGAGCCCTTTGCTCCATGAGGAAAGCAGAGAGCCTAGTGGAGGCTACAGCTTCCTTCAAGCTCATCCTCCAAGGCTGGAGACTGGGCAGGTTTATTTCCAACTGATTAGAGATCAGGCCTCCTTTTTAGTAAGTGGACTGCAGGACCAAATTTCAGCCTGCATTACACATCATCACACTGGTCCTCACCTTGAGTACACACGATTGTCAAGACATGGCTGCCTCAAAAGAGAATACAGAACTGGGCCTGCTTAGCTAAGAACATGCCTGTGAGACCACAGGCAATCTCCCTCTGAAGCCTGTGACAAAAATACTGAAAACCAAATCACTCTGTTTAGGAGCCAGAAGAAATCAAGAGTCCTGGGCACACTGAAGCCATATAGTCTGAAAAACTCTGGTATCAGCATGAAAAAGGATGTCACAGGAGGGAATGAGGTGTGTGACTGCAGAAGCACCCCAAGGCCTTCCTTGCTAACAGTGACAGAGACACAGAGCCTCTGAAAGCATCACCATAAACCACTGGCATGTTCAGGTGATTGGATCCAAACGTTCATTCCTCTGGAGGCTCTTTCAATCTAACCAAATTCTCACCCAGCCAGATGACAGCCAAAAAGTGCCCAAGAGCTGTGTGGTTTTGTTGGGATTTTTTTGGCATCCTGCTTCATAGAGCAACAATTCTTTACTCCAACAGCTGGGAAATTCTAAGTTTCCTATACCAATAAACAACATCAACACACATTTTAGATGAGGTCAGTGAATGAAACAGGCAAGCAGACTCTCTCTACACTTTTTATTCTACACAGTAAGTAGAAAAAGCGAGGTCAAACGTCTGGTTATGCTGAACTGTGCAAAATACAGCCTGCAGTTGATTCTCCCCTTGAAACCCTGTTTTTTCCAACCCCGTGTGTCAAATGAGGACAACACCTACCTCACAGAGATGGTATGAGGCTTCATTCGTTAGTATTTGCAAAATGCTTTGAGATCCTGGGCTGGGAAGCTCTACAGAAGTGCAAAGGACTTAGTGTAATAAAAAGAAAGGAAAAGGTTCAGCAGCTGGAAGGTATCGGAGGCAAATAAAGAGGAGAGTCCATTAGCAGAATTATTACTTGGGAGAAAAGCAGTTACCTGAGGGCTCACGGGGAAGAACTGCAGCATGGAACAGAGATAACAAAAGAAACAGTTTAGACAGACACGCACAAGCCTCAGACACCAAAGCGAGGGCTGAAAGCAAACCAGTGGCAAGCAGAGCAAGCAGCCAGCGACCAGGAAAGAAGGGGGATTTGTCAGCCAGCGGGCGAGGGGAAGGGCAGCTATGGATCAGAGATGCCCTCAAGTGATCCCAAGCACTCAAGGCCACAGCTCTGAATTTCCCGTCCCTTATTTCGCCCTAAGGATCACCTCCTCTTCATCCATTGTCATAGGGGAACCTTGTGCCTTTGCATGGATAGACAGATGGACCCCAGCTTCCTGCCACGCCTGCCAGGATTGGTCTTTCCCTGTTAAACAGGCACACTCCTTCCTCAGTCCCTCCTGGCAGGAGCCAGCACAGCTCTTTGGCTCCTCACAAACCACCAGTGCCCACCTTAGCGAGGCAAAGCACAGAAAGCCCAAGAGAAAAAGGAATGGGAAGGAATCCTGGCAGCGAAGCCAACAAGATGGGACGTCCAGCTGCTTTTCAGACAGACACTTGACAGCAATCCTCATCTGCCATTTCCAATCCATTTCCAGACACCAGAACAACTTCACAGGCTGTTTGTGCCTTGGTGGTTCAACGCCCTTTGAAAACAAAGTGATGACTTAAGCCTCTGCTCTCTGCAACTGCAGAAGGTGCCAAGAGAGAACTGCAGCTGCTGGGAGCCTGTGCTCTTCTCCAGCCCCTCAGCTACACTGGTTAAATGGTGCTCTCAAAAACTTCTTGACCTGAAAGGACCTCTCAGCTGGACCATTCACTATCTTCTCCAGCTCCAAAGCATGGCAGCAGGAGCCGTTCCTATGTCCTGGACACACTGAGTGGCACTAAAAGGATTTCAGTTGCTCACACTAGGCCTTGAAGGGTGTTAGGAGAGCTCCTTGATCTACATGGCCTCAAAAACTGTCCTCTACAAGGCTCTGTGGAAAAGCAGCACACAAAGGTGACCCACGGGAAGGAGCTGAGCGGTCTCCCTAGAGTAACCACCACCACTTTGCCAAAACCAGTCAATAGTCCAAGGTCTTCCATGTGGGGGAGGGAGTGAGGACACATGGAAAGTTGAACCATAAGTGGACCTCAGGTCCCAAGCCTCCAAGGCCAATTCAGGCCAGAGAAATGGGATGATAACCAGCTGTTTTCTCACCCTGGTCTGAGTCTCTAAGGGCTAATGTCCACTCACCTGCTGGTAGTAGATATAGGCCAGGATTCCAGCAATGATCTCCAGGAGAAAGATGCACAGCAACAATATGAAGTACTGTAAAATAACGTGAGAAGCAGGACATCAGAACAAAAGGAGACACCAAGAGCCAGCTTTTCCTTACCTGGTAAAATGCATGACTGTCTTCAGTGATTCTTTTCAGTGTTGAAAGGCAGGGGGCTGGGATGAAACCCCAATAGGATAGGAAAGGAACGATCCCACAGGTTAAAAAAACAACCCCAGCCAGAGGATAACTGAAGACAAGCAGCAGCAAGTGTGAGTTTACCTCCTAGAGCCAGAGGGATGTAGAGAATGGAGAAGTGCAGGCAACTGAGATAAGATCACTGGACAGAAGACAAGTGGCTGCTGGATAACCTGATAGCCTACACCCAGTATCACAGAAAACATCCAATTCTGACATCAACACCAACAAACGTGAAGGTTTTGCTTGTTTTGGTGTGTTTTGGGCATCACACCAAGTTCCCAAGGAGCAATGTATGTTATAATGATGATTCAATAAATCAACAAAAGGCCCATTTCACCAAGGATTGAGCAGCCCAGGGCAGCAGAAGCATCAACCATGGATTTATGTTCCCAGTGACTTCTGTGGGGTTCAACCACAGGCTGAAGGGCACTACTGAAGTGGATGGACTTCAGCACCGATGGACTGGGACTGCACGTTCTGCTGGATCTAGAGGGAAAAGCTCAGTGTCTCAAAGCCAAAGTGAGAGCAGCTCTTAGAAGACCAAGAGAAGAATACAACTACTTCTTAAAAGGGCTTAATGGCAATGAAATGGCAAGGGATGCATCCTGCTGAGCACAGGGACAATCAAATGGACAGCAGAAAAAGACCTGGGAGCACTGTTCTGTACACAAACAGGAAGGGAAATCAAACCTACGGGAAGGAACATGAGTAATAGATTAAAAGGACTGGGAAAGGCCCAAGGACAGAGGATGATGTGGTCACTTCCTCCTTAGGGTCAGACAAATCCTTTCAGGGAGAACCTCTGTCCTGACACACAGCCCCTGCTTTGCTCCTGGTCAGACATCAACAGTTTTTCTACAGGTCCAAGCTGTTCTATGACTGCTACTGAATTCATCTTTCTGGCGATAAAGCTGAAGTGACACCAGTTCCAGCCACAACAAGGACCTCAGCCAAGTCCCTGTAAGAGCTGCCCTCCCCAGGGCAGAACAAACAATCTCTCTCCCATCTTCTGTTTTACCCTTCACCTCAAGGAACAGCTGTTCCCAAGGGATGAAGCAAACGGCTCCCTGCAAACGTAACCAGACATCAAACCACCTCTCCTGGCACAAAGGACACGGAAGACCTGGAGCCAGTAAGGTGACCTACACGGCACGGATGCCTTTTGTTGCACAAGGGTTGCACTCCCACTGCCTACTCTTCTTCACCAGGTATTTCCCATCTCTTTGCAGAGTAAAATGACAGAGACCCAAACACTCCGGCTTCCTCTCTCGCCCTTGCCGGGATGGAGCAGCTGCAAAGGCTGGACAGCTGGGTTTTATCTGCAGACCAGGCTCTAATCTGAGCACACAATCTCAGACTTTCACCGACCAGCCCCACGCTCTCCCCCAGGCCGACCATCCCCGCAGCGGCCTGTACAAGGTACCCATTGATAGGAGGGCAATGAGTCACCCCCGGGGCAGGGGAGAGCTGAAGAGAAGGCAGGAGGTTGAAAGGGGGCAAGAAAGGATCAGCGTGCCTCCACACAAAGGCTGGCTTTCTTTTGTCGGGCCCCAGTTCTGCCCTAACTGCTCTGACATCACCTCTCTGCCAAGGAGGGGGCAGGAGGACAGCGGGATGCTGAGAACCACCAATGAAGTGGAAAGTTTCTTTTTCGTTTTCCCTGCTCCGTCGTCACGTCAGAGGCATTCAGGTGTCACCACCACTCAGCTCGTTGTGCTGGCTTTACAGGGGAGAGAAACAAACCTGTGTCCAGCAGACCTTAAAAACTGAGTCACGAGGCCCTTGTAAAACCTCATAAGGGAGGTTAATGCATCTGCCACCCATGAATCCAACCTGTCTCTGCCGGTAGGCAGCATCATCATCCTTATCTCAGTCTCATGACTCCCTTGGGGCCACTTCCAGGGATCCTGCTGACACAGGGGGGCAGCAGCTTTCACTCCAGACACACAGAGAGCATAGGGGTGCTCTCCCTGCTCTTCAGCAGGAGCTGCAGGGCTTACAGAGCCCTGCTCCAGTGTGGAGCTGCATGGACATGCCCTGCTCGCTCCCCAGGAGGCTGTGGAAAGTCAGAAATGTGGGATCACCCAAAGACTTGTAGTAGACACATGCCTGGACCTGGGTGGGCTCTGGGCAATATTTACTCTTACTCTGGCTCTAAGCTGTCTTGTGTCTCCTCAAGATCTACAGGGTCCAAATTTCTTCCCTCCAGCCTCAAGTGTTTGAGTAGAAGCACCAAGCTTCAGTGTGTTTTCTCTGAATAACCCAAAGAATGGTTCAAAATTCTACAATCCAAATTGCTCTCTGGAGGGATCTTTCTACTACCTGAAGAAGAATTATGTAGCAGTGTCACTCCAGTGGGAGGACACTACAGAAAGCCTTGAAGTGGGCCCATAAAACTCAGCTAGAAAGGCGGGGGAAAAAAAATAAAGAAAAAAAATAAAAATCAAAGCATCCCAAGTCTTCAACAGAAAAACTGACAAAACATATCTGCCTTTCTCAAAGAGCACCCAAAGGTGTCAAGAATTGACTTCCCAAAAGCACCAAGGAGGCACTGGGGAGAGTGCCAGCGACGGGGTCTCTGGTACAGAGCAGAATTGGGACAGGCTGGCACCGACCCCGGGGCCCTGACTGTGAAGCTGTCAGGATTACTGTCTGAGCTCAGAGCTGGCAAAGGCCCCCAGCCAGGCTCACCCAGCCCTGGCAAGCACAGCCCAGTCTCCCGTGCAGATTACTCACCGGCAACCAAAGCAGAGCACAAGCAAGAAGAGACAATAGGCCTGTCACAACCAGCCACTCCGAAAGGACGCGTGGTGCAAGGACACAGAGTGGCCTTTTGTTCCCAAGAGACAGTTATTATTTTTCTGTGGCAGAATAACAAAGAAAACCCCACTGGATTTTCATCTGTAACTTCTGGCTGAGGCTAAAAGACAAAGGGAGATCTCTTTGGCATGGAGATCAAGCGAAGCAAGGCCAAACCCAACTGCTACAGTCCAGGAGCCTAATGAACAAGCACTAGCAATGCACTCATTGAGTCCTCCTCTGGGATTTATCCTCCCTTCCTGGCCCTAATCTGCCTCTCACAGGGATTACCAGGCCTTCAGAGCAGTGGTACAAGCATCAGACTTGCTCACGCCTCCCATTTTTCCTCCTCCATCCAAACAAGAGGGGAAATGGGACAGTCAGGTGAACAAGGAGGGAAAAGAAGGAGCTGGGGAAGAGTTGCTGAAGTGTCCTTTTCTGTAACTGTGAAAGCAAAGAGCCACCAGTTGTTATTTCAGGCGTTGTGCTTCCCACTGTAGCCCAGATACCAACAGGGGCTGCTGCCACACTCCAGACTGAAAGGGAGACTTGAGAGGGAGGAAGCAGAACAGAAAACCTAAGGCTGGTCAAAAACTTTCAGCATTGGTGGGTGAGCTGGGAGCTCAGGAAGTAACACAGTGAAAGGTGCAAAAGAAGCAGCAGACTATCAAAACAGCATGGCTTTTTTTGTGGAAGCAGAACTAAAATAAGTTTTTTCAATTGAGGTAAACATTAACTGGAAATGTTCTGATTTTTGACAACCAAGTGAAAAAGTGTATTCATTTGGCTTGAAACCACTGCCATTAAAACACATGTCTCTCATTTTCCTCTCTCCATTTTCCAAGGAAAATATGGGATGGGCAGGGAAGAAGGACAAGACAAAAGCCATGAGATTGTTTGAAATAGTTTCAAATAGACATTCTTATGCAAAGTACAGTTATCATGACTGTATTTTGTACTTTTGAGCCACGCACTGGTGAGCACGTTTGGGTGGATGAAAGGAAAAGCTCTGCAGCAGAATCAGTCCCCCTAGAAGAAGCACAGCAAGGAGCTGGAGGCCTTAGTGGTATTTGCTGTAGGACAAATAAATAAGGCTGGTGCAGAACACAGCTGAGATGTTTCCCTCCCTCCCAGCACGGTTCAAGAGAAGATGGGGTGAATCCTCCCCCAAACAAAACTTACCACTCTTAGCAAATTCCGACGCTCTTTGAAGGTGGCGCAGCAACCAAGGATGCCAGTAACCATGACAACCACCCCAGCTACCACCAGAATATAAGCAGTTGCTGAATATGTGCTGGAGGAGAGCAGGCTGATGTAGTCACTCTTCTCAGCCAGGGTCCAGGTGCCCACAGCCATCACGGCCCCGCCAGCCAGCTGGGGAGAGAGAGAAGCAAGCAGATGAAGAGCATCTGATGTGTGAACTTCCTCACTTCCCAGAGCAACTGGTCTGGGACACCAGGACCTGTCTCAGCTCTGGTAAGATGAGCCAAAGTTGATCGACACTAAAGGAAGGACACCCAGAAGGTCAGTTCAGCACCATAGTTTATCTTGAGATACAAGCTCTCTGAAGGATCTACTCAAGCACAGCGATTCATACTTGGACCAGAGCACTCCTGAATGTAGCCACACTGTTATCTGGGCAAGTATGAACAAGTGTCAGATCTCTTGGGGTGCTACCTAGCAGCAGAGGGGAAGAGAACAGCTTTACAATCATAGAATCAGCTAGGTTGGAAAAGACCTTCAAGATCAGCAAGTCCAACCAATAGATTTACATCAGCAAGCTTTCCACTGTTTGTCTGGGAGCGATATGACCAATAAATTAAAACCAACCACATCCAGTACCTCCCTTCCTAGACCCTACACCTGGGAGGGAAGCAGTCAAGGAGCTCAATAGCCTGGCTGGTTAAACGCTAACTCCTGAACGTGGAGAAGGCAACCAGACTCCAAGCAGTCCCTTCTCTCTTTGCATGCCTGGTATTTCTGGAGGGTCTGATGCAGCGTCTAGTAAGATCAGACAGTTTTTCTTAAATGTCTGTCCTGGACACTCCAATGCTCTGTCCCAGGGAGCAAAGGAAAAAACAATCCTATGGCATCAGTAACTTCCTGGTGGGAAGCAACACTCTAAGAAGCTCTAGCATGGAGCCAGCTGCATGAAAGTGTTTGTTATCATTGCTCCAGCTGTCCCACTCCACTGTCAGGACTCCCTCTGCCATTTTGAGAGGAGAAATGGCAAGACAGCAGAGTCCTCAGGCTCCCTGGAGAAGCAAGACAGCTAAAAAAACCAAGCACGTTTTCAGGCGCCCTGTTATTTTCTCTACTTGGTAACATGGCCCAGAAACATCCAGAGACTACAGCATCAAACTATAACTGCTGCAGCCTGGGCAGGCAAGCCTGAAGGATGGGATTTCACCCCAAAGCATGAAATGTGTCCTACTGATGTCAGCGCTTTTTGCCAGAGACTTCACCAAGCCCAAGATTTCTGCAGCCTTGACACCAAACCTGCAGTGCAGTCTCAGTGCCTCTGAAACAGGCTGAAGGTGCTTACCCAGAAAAAGAAGTTGAAGATGAAGAGCAGGTACTTGAGACAGATGGTCCCACAGGTTTCCTTCTTTTCCGTGTACTCACGCATCTTTCTGGCTCAGCAAGTTCCTGAAAAAAACCCCAGCAAAACAAAACAGAAAAGCTTGAGGCAGCGAGTCATCATAGCCCTTCTCTCCAGCAGCCAGCATTACTGGTGTCCTCCTGCCAGAGCTCCTGCTTCCCATCTGCTGCTGAAGGGGAAGCCAGCAAGAAGCCACTCTCTGACCTGAGGGATGGTAGATGGTGCTTGCTCAAATGAAGAGCTCCTGTATCCACCTGGGTGACCTACACAGAGCAACACCTCATGCAATGTGGAAGGAAGGCAGATGGAACCAGCATGTGGCCTTGCAGTACTGCCTTCCTCCTCCTCCTCCTGTCTCCCCATCTTGCTGTCACTTCTGGAGACTCATTTTGCTCTAGATGAAGACTCGCAGTGGAGGCATCAGGCCTGCTGCTGTGTGAGAGGTCAAGCCAAAACCGTGCATCACAACTCAACAATCAACGTTCAGTTGTTGAACTGTGGCCATTGAATGCAGCCATCAATGTTCCAGGGAGAAAATCTCAGTACAGTCCACGCTCACTTCTTCCTATTTGAACTGAAATAAATGAAATCCCTTTCCTCTCCTCCCATCCAGCAAGGAATGATGCAAACACCACACAACTGTACCAGAGCAGGACGCTTTCCTCAAGTGGCCATTTCCCCGGAGGGAGGCAGACAACAGCCTCTCTCCTTTTCCAGGGGCAGGGACTTCACGCTCACACAGGTTACCAACCTCCTTCCCACGAGTGACGCGAGCTTCCTGGGGAGCCCCACCGCAGCTGCACCCCAGCCGTGCTGCACAGCCCCCCACCTACCTCAGCAAGCCCCCGGCAAAGCACCCGAGGGTGAGGAACGCGAGCGAGGGGCACGCAGGGCCGGGCTGTGCAGCCAGCGGTGCCCGCCCGGGGCAGGCAGCGTTATCTTTGCCGCTGCGTCGCTACCATCTGGCTTTGGAGCCGGGCGAACCAAGGCCGGCAACAGCAGCTGCTCCTTCTGCAGCAGAACTGGGTTTTATTAGCAGTGAACTGTTTCCTTCTGCTTTGTGCCAGCCCACTTGAAAAAGCCAGCCGGGCCCGTGCTCTAGAAACTAAGAGATGAAGCTAAAAGGAAAGGGAAGGGTGAGAACATGCCAGCAGTCCCACCCAGGCCTGGGCCCCGGCACCATTTCACAAGAAAACATTTTTCTCTGGAATAACATCTGGCAGCAGAAGGCCCTTTCACTGGCAGAGGGAGCAGCTCCGAGATGGTGGCACGTATCGAGGAGAATAACTCTTCAGTTATCTTCACGAGAGATCAGCGCTTCCAGCAAGGCTCAGATTAATTAGGGGGTTGCAGCAGAGGAAGGCCCGGGGCGGGGGGGAGGGCTGGCTGCTGGTGGTACCGTCCGCGCTGAACAGACTTGTACGCTGCCCGTGAGAACACGCAGCCTCTGTGGCAGCTGACAGATTGACAGCTCCCGCAGGCTTCGTTCAGCCACGGCCCGGGACGGCAGCGGGGAGAAGGCTCCCACTGCCACACGCAACCCCAGCCAGGGACCTCAGCCCACGAGAGAGGCCCTCCAGGAACAGGGCTCTGAGGGCAGCGCTTGGCTTTTTGCTCATCACCTTCCACCACCGGGGCTGGAGGCAGAGAAAAAAGGCCCCTTGCTGTGCGTGAGCCTGGCTCGTGTCACCGGCGGTCAGGGGACGGTAACAACGCTGGCTCCTTGGCCCAGTTCCCCTCCTGTTCCAGAGGATTTCAGGAATCTTTCCCCCCTTCCCCTCCAAGTATGTCCTCCACCAAAAAAAAAACCCCACTACAGGTTATTCCCAGAATGTTAAGGGTTGGAAGGGACCTGGAAAGATCATCTAGTCCAATCCAGGCAAACACTGCCTCGTAATAAAATTTCTTAGGACATCTCTTTTCACAGCCATGAGATATTTAAGCTCAAATGAGCAACCCTTCTTTTCTTTGTGCTTGTTATTAAGCAGTGGAGAGTGGAACAGAGTCCTGATTACACAGGCGCTGTGCGGCCCAAGGTAAGATTAGAGTCCAGAGAAGCCAGGCATTGAACAGAACAGAAAGAGAAGACTTTAGGGACCGTGGAAACACCCAAGAAAAGAAAGAGCAGCACCCATCTGTACCAAGCCAAGAGCACACAGAGGCTGCGAGCCTGGCTCACAGCCCTCACTGAGGACTCCCTTGCACTGTGACTTGGCCAGTGTCTCCAGGAGAGGCTCCAGTGCAGCTAACAGCAGCACTCCAACTCAAAAGCCTTCCGTCCAGAGTTTAAAAGGAGCAGCAGTACAAGGGGGTACAGATATGAAGATAACAGTTTGAGACCCAAGTCTCTCATTTTATGGATGTGGATTATTTCCACCCATCAGCACACAGTCAGTGCTGGGCCCTAGCGGGGAATGTTAACTCACCCCTCCTTGGTCCCCCAGACCAAGCTGCGTTTTGTTGTGGGTGAGGGCTGGGCAGAGCCAGAGCCGAGCTGACAGCCAGTCCGCAAACCCCCCAGGATGGCAGGCCCTGCTCCCCCCAGGATGGCAGGCCCTGCTCCAGCGAGCGCGGCGCGCGGGCCTTGCAGGCGGCGAGAGGAAAGCCGGCAGGAACAGCTGCAGGTTTGTGCAGCAGGGTGATTCACGCAGCGACGGCAGCCCCTGAGTCAGACAGCAAGCAGGGCTGTCTCCTGTCTGATCTCTGCCGCCTCGCCAGCAGCAGAGCGGAGGGTGCTGGCTGCCTCTGTCTGCTTCGTGACTCACCAGCCAGCGACTCGGGGGAAAGCAGCTCTCTCTCCGGGCTCGCCTTCTGCAAGGCCTCTGTCTGTGCTCCTTGCCTCGCATGGGGTGGCTGCCACCTCCTGCCGTCTGCAAAGGCCGGGCCAGGCTGTAGGGAGCTACGCTGGCCCCCAAGGGAAACGAGTGAGGGCTGGAGATGCTGGGGAAATGCCTTTCCCAAAGATCCCAGGCAGTGGAGAACAAAGCCACAATCATAGAATCACTGACTGGTTTGGGTTGGAGGGACCTTTCAAGCTCATCTAGTCCAACGTCTCTGCAGGGAGCAGGGACATCTGCAACTAGAGCAGGGTGCTCAGAGCCCCAGCCAACCTCACCTGGAATGGTTCCAGGGATGGAGCTTCTACCATCTCTCAGGGCAACCTGGGCCAGTGTCTCACCACTCTTAGTGTAAAAAAACTGCTTCTTATATCTAGTCTAAATCTATCTTCATTACTTTTTCAGTGAAGAAATCATCTTGTTGTCTAGCAACACGCTTCAGGTTTTACCAGGCCTGTGATTCACCATGTCTGACCCTATCTGACATACCTGCTAAAGCTAAGAGTTAAATGAGATAGGCTTTGTTCTATAAATAAGCCAAACATTGCATCTGATTACCCGTTTTGTTCAGTAGCTGGCCCTCTTAGGAGAGAAGGTTGATAACAAGCACGGCGGGTCCCTTGGTTCAGTGCATGGATGGGTGGGTGAAGGTGACCGAGTGACCTGCGCTCCTCAGTTACCGCTTCTCAGCTGATGGGTGGCAAATGGGCTTGTTCACTTACTGACCAGTTGCAGAGTAAAATTGGTCTCTTAAACTGATTACACGTATGCTTTTGATCTGAGCTGTGAAGGAGAACAGCCTGTCCCTTGGTGTGGTTGGCAGCATACTCATCATGGGGGTTTATGTGGCTCAGCTGGTAAGCAAGGGCTCAGCTACTTTCATTCGCATGCAGGCTCTTCATCTTCCACTGGAAACCCCCCCATCTCTCCCAGCTGCAGGTAATATTTCTCCCTATGTCATGCTATTTCTTTTGGACTAAAAGAAGAAAAATATTCATATGTATGTACAGTTATATGCATGCATACATTCACATGTAATATATACATTTAAATATGTGCATCTCGGAAATGGTAAGTGGATGTGGTGTATGAAGGAATCGTGTACTGGGTCAGGGGCTGGAATACTGTATTTGCTGAGTGCACTTCTCTCAGTCTTCCTTGACTCCTCTTTCAGACTGCTTTTGTCTGTGGGTGGAGGAAAGCTTGATGGAAATGGAAAAGGAGCTTGGAGTCCTAGTGGATAGTAACTTATCCATGGTACAGCAATGTGCACTTGTGGCCAGGAAGGCCAATGGCATCCTGGGGTGCATTAAGAAACTGTGTCCAGCAGGTCAAGGCAGGTTCTCCTCCCCCTCTACTCTGCACTAGTGAGACCACACCTGGAATACTGTGTCCAGTTTTGGGCTCCCCAGTTTAAGAGAGACAGGGATCTACTGGAGAGAGTCCAGCAGAGAGCTGTGAAGATGATTAAGGGACTTAAGCAATTCCCCTATGAAGAAGGACTGAGAGGACTGGGGCTGTTTAGTCTTGAGAAGACTGAGAGGGGATCTTATTAATGTCTGTATCTGAGGGGTGGGTGTCAAATGGAAGGAGACAATCTCTTTTCTGTAGTGTCCAGTAGCAGGACAAGGAGTAACAGGTATAAACTTGAGCATAGAAGGTTCCACCTCAATGTAAGGAGAGAATTCCTTACTGTGAGGGTGACAGAGCACTGGAGCAGGCTGCCCAGAGAGGTTGTGGAGTCTTCTTCTCTAGAAGCTTTCAAGACCTGTCTGGATCTGTTCCTGTGTGACATGCCCTGGCTGATCCTGCTTTGGCAGGGGGGTTGGACTTGATGATCTCTAGAGGTCCCTTCCAACCCCTAACATTCTATGATACATGGAAATTTGACTCTTATCTATAGAAGGCATAATGTACAGACAGTAGCAAAGCAGGAATTCTTCCCAGGCTTTTTGAATAGCTGTGCCATTGGGGCTGTAAAGGGTTAGAGTATGAGCTTGGCATTATGGATGAGAAATTCTTATTTCTTCCCTTGGCTACCAAACTTCTTGCAGATACAGCTAGTCCTTAAAGAGCAAGGCAGTTTCCAAAACAGTTAATTCCTTGTTTGTTATTGCCAGCAAAACATACTGGGGACTTAAATTGATAGAGACACTTTTAAAGACAATAAGAAATGATGGTATGTTGGGTGCCCAGTTGGGCTTGGGGTGCAGCATTGCATGGATCCCAGGATCAGAGGTCCCACATTTGTGCAGGTAGGAAAGCTCTCTGGCAAGGGCATGGGATCTCACAGTGTTATTGAGTACAGCTTCAGCATGCTTGGCAGTATCCCACGGCCTTCTCTCCATCTCCAGGCACTCTCCTGATAGTAGAACTGTCTCTGGTCATACCTTAATTTTTCTGATGGCTTCCACAGTTTCTAGGTAAAGAATATCAGTGTAGATGGCTGAAGAAAAAAAGAAATGATTGGTGAGCCCTGAATCTCAGACAGAAAGTTTCATTCTCCTTCCCTTCTCCTGTGTGGGTCACTTTAACAGAAGGCAAGGGGACTGCTTAAAGCTCCTCTCAAATGGTAAAAATGGAAAGCTGATTTCTCATTGACTGGGGTATTATTCTGTCACTCACACTGGGATAAAGCAGTTGGAAAGGTGTGGCATTCTGATTTGGTACAATTTTTATCTAATTTTCTCTGGTTTTAATGAAGTTATATAAGGTTTCAGACAGCAAAAACCTGGAAACCATGTAACTGATGATGCCAATGACTCCCTGCCACTGTTCACAGCAGGAACACTTTGAAAAAGTCACCGTGTCTAATTAAAAGCCACCAATGAAGTTCAGCCAGCAGCAGAAGTCTGCTTAGCAAACTGGAGGTTAACGTATGGGTAGGGAGGTAGGAATGTTAAGAATAAGCTTTGAAATTAAGAAAGTGACCATTAACAACTGCACATTTCCCCTAATTACTTACAAAGATAAAAATCAACAACACCAGAAAATGAGAAGTGATAAATATAGCTCTGGTGTGACTTAGTGTGCCACGCTAGCAGGGGGAGAGCAGAAGCTGTAACATTCTTGATCTTCCACAGAGCTGAAATCTCCAGAGATCACAAGCAGGATAATATCTGGTCCAGGATGTGCATCTGTATGGATTTTTAAAAATATCTGGAGGAGGCAATTGCAGTCGAAATGAGAGCTGCAGAAGCTGGAAAGTCAGCACCTGGTAGGTAGCTTAACTCATTGCCCCATGGGGTTTTGTGTAGCTGTTGTTGCTCTTGTTTATTTTATTCGTTTACTTAAGAGTCATCCCCCAAAATAACTTTATTGAACCTGTTCCTTTATTCTTTGCTTAGGCAAAACCACCGGGAAATTTTCCACACAGGAATCAGGGCAGCTCTTAGTAAAAAAAGGCCATATGTTGCTATATGTGCCCTCACAATACTATGGGATAAAGATAGTCCAAGAAGATTGAATGATGGTTGTACAAAAATAGCCTCTGCCCTCCTTGAATTCCCATGCTGGGTTCTGACACCCTTGTCATAAGGAGCCCCACTGGAAACTCGGGCATTGTTGATGTAGCAGTCTGCAAAATTTTGCTGTGTGAAGAGAAAAAAGGCAGAAACATACAGCCTTTATTTTGATCTTATCAGCTATAAAACCTCACCTTGTTTCGTAGGATAATCACAGGATAACATCCTTTAAATTCCCTTTTTTCCCCCCATTGTTAGGTTAACGCTTTGTAGGGATTTATGACCACTCAGAAATTCCACACAACCTGGGATTCAGATAGGGAAGAGGATTAAAATCCTGCAAAGCCTGGGAATACACAAGCCAGTCAAATAGATGGGAGCGAAAGTGGTGTTTTAAACAAGCTTTCTGTCGCTGTCTCTGCATGTGTGCCATGTGGAAATTGCAGCAGATGCACTGAGCAGTGTGTGAGGGAATGGGCTCTTTGGTTCGGCTCCAGCCCAAGTCAGTGATTGTTGCTCTTTGATAGCAGCTAAGCCATCCGTGGGAGATGGCTGGGTGGTCTCACTCCAGTCTTACGAGTCCTTCGTTACATGAAAGCACTAATGAGCTGAGCACAGAAGGAAGTGGAGACTGAACCTCCTTTCCCTCTGCACTTCAGGGCTCAGATGTACGGGCAGGGTCAGAGGGAGCGCAGGCATTGAGTGGGCCAATGCTACAGTTCTTCTTAGGGTAACTCAGGTATTTTAGCCAGAAGGGCTGACAATCTGGTACATCCCACAAGCATCCAAATCATGGGATGATGGGTGGTGATAGTAAAGGCTGCATCAGCCTGGTGGTGTCTCTGTGCAGGTCAGGATGGAGCCACCTTGGCCACGTGCCCCTTGAGTCGCATGCCCTGGGACATTGCCAGTGAAGGAAGTCACATGGTGAGACCAGGCATCTAAAACCAGCATGGCTGGGCAAAAAGAAGAATAAACACCAAGACAGAGGAAGATGATGTGAACCATGCTCTCTCTTTCATCATGGGCTGCTACTGAGCTCGCTGGGCTTTTGCTTCTGTCGAGTTTACAGACGCAGTGGTGCCAGTGTCAGCTCTGGGGGCACCTTTCTCCCAGCTCATTACGGAGTCTCGGTCTCTCTCTTTTCAGCCCCTTGCCTGTCTGAGAAGGGAGAAGGACGAGAGGTGCCCTCCAGCCCAGAGCTCCGGGGGCAGCGGCCGCAGTGGCTGCTCCTACCTCTGCTCCCCCCAGGTGAAATACTGGCTGTGTCTGGTGCCAGTATCCCTTTCTATAGGGACTCATTTGCGTTGCTTACATCAGATGCTGGATTTAGACGACCTCCAGTGTTACCATGGCAACAGTTTCTGCTTAAGTATAGGTGAGAATGTAAGTTAATTTTAAATAAGGTGAAATGAAGGAGGGGGTGAAAAAAACCTCTCACAAAGCATCTGAAGCCCCACAGATCTGTCTGTCTAACCAGTTTTGTAAGAAAGCTTCTGAAGTTAATTTTGCATCCCTGAGGTTGCATCCTTCTCATAACAACTAAAAAGCAGTTCAGGGCTGGTTCCTTCGGAGCGTCCCCACTTGCGGTGGTGACAGACCCAGGAAGCCTTCATCTCTGTCTCCCCTCCCTGTTTCCCATGTACATGTTTGCCAAATACTCTGCACGCGGTGGGGTCAGAAGATGAATAAGACCTAGAAACAGCACACCCAGTTGGATGCTCTGAGGCTTTCTGGATTCATGCAATTTTGCTGCGGCTGCTGCTGGTTCGTTAGCAGGAGAGGCCAGTATGCTGTCCTTCATATCGTGGCCCGAACTCTGCCCTTAGTGGTATCCTTGAAACCTGAAGACTAGCTATAAAAAGACAATGTGTTTATACATATCTGTGTGTGTATATGTGTATTTACTGTGTTCTATCACTGGGCATTAACAAAAGAGAAAAACACAATCTCCAAACCAGAAATGTTCTGTTTATAATAAAATTACCTGGAGAAGAAAAATAAATTTGTGGTTGAAAAAGCTCTGCTGCGAGGAGCGCTGCTCACAAAATATTAGGTTTGCCATTATACTTTTGCCCCTTTTTGCTTTTTTTCAGCCCAGTCAGAGCACTCTTTGCCTCTCAGCTCTGCAGTTGGCACTTACCGTCATTGTGTGTGAGTGTCTAGTCCATTAAATAAGTACCAAGGTAATAATAAGAGAACCAGAAGCCCACTTAAACGTTCACCTGATCGTTTAATGCTCTCTAATCCACGCTTTGTAAGAGTTACCTTCTTAATATACACAATATTCACCTGGAGAGCAGGCAACTTAGAAGAAGTAAAGGGCGTTTAATGTGAACCCGTTGATGAGAGGTCTCCTGCACGACCTGCCAGCAGCACCAGGGGCTGACTCCTCTGTTCTCAAATCTGACTAACCAGAGGATGCTGTTTAGGTTTTCATATGAACGGTTGCCTGGTAAACAGGTTTTGTACATCTTTTGGCAGCACAAATAGCTGTGCCCAGGTGTCTGTCCCTTCCGTTTACCTGGAAGCGACAGCCGTGCAAGCAGAGATCAGAGTTGTGCTGCCCGCTGGCCCGCTCATGGCCAGCCATTTATTGAGTAGAAAGCCACAGGGACTGAGGTAAAATAATGGTGCTGATTAATAAACAGTGTAACCTTTTCAAAATTTCCTTTCTTTGCCATGATTTTCAGAACTGCTTTTTCACTTCTTATCTCTGTTTCATTTGTTTGTTTTGCCATGAGTCACTTCCCTCCTGCTGCTGCTGCTTAGTGCAAGAAAAACATCTCTTTTCTGGAGTCTGAAAGAGCAAATTTTTAGCGTATAAGCTCTCCAGTACTACAGAGGAGCTGGGTAATGTTATGAATCACTTGTAAAGATTTCCAACTTTCTGCTCTCGATTTCTTCTGCTGTGTTTGATGAACTGATGTATGTTTTGTTTATGTGAGTGGCCAGATCTTCTGTCTGTGTGCAGAGATGTGATGCGTGCAGAAGGCCTAATTAATTAGCGTATCGCGTGACTTCAAGCCAGTCACAGTTCCAATCACAATTCAAGAGAGGAGGTGGCTGCTGACATAAGGATTATTCAGTTTCTAAACCCGCCTGGATTACGCGGTGCACTCGTGGGGGTTGTGCAGCCCGAATCCGAGCTGCTGATCTGCAAGGGGGGCGATGGCTGATTGCACAGAGGGAGAGGCTCCTCAGCAGTGTAGTGGTGTGGGATGTGTTACAGCAGGTATTCTTACACCCTGAGCAGTGCATAGACAACTGGAATGTCAGAAATCTCAAGGGAAAGAGGTTCTTTCTGTAGCTAATGCGTTACAAAAAACGATCTGAAGGAAGGAAATTAAAGAAATGGTGGGATGAATCAAGTAGAGGCCCTAAACACAAGGACTGGTGGGAATGAGTGAGGGGATGGGTAGCTCTGAGGGTCAAACAGGAAGTGCTAATGATGATGTTATGAAGAAAGGCTGAGAGAGTTGGGGTTGTTGAGCCTGGAGAAGTGAAGGCTCCAGGGAGACCTTCTTGCAGCCTTTCAGTACTTCAAGGGGCCTGTCAGAAAGATGGGGACAGACTTTTTAGCAGGGCCTGTTGTGACAGGACGAGGGGCGATGGTTTTAAACTCAAAGAGGGAAGATGTAGACTACGGAGAATGAAAAAAATTACTTACAGTGAGAGTGGTGAAGCCCTACCCAGGTTGCCCAGAGAGGTGGTCGATGCCCCATCCCTGGAACCATTCCAGGTGAGGTTGGTTGCGGCTCTGAGCACCCTGCTCTAGGTGCAGATGTCCTTGCTCACTGCAGGGGCTTGGACTAAGTGGCTTTTAAAGGTCCCTTCCGACCCAAGCCACTCTATGATTCTATGAAAGGCTCCAGCATCACTTATATATGATTTTTATTGTAGAAAGCAATGAAAAATGGAAAATAAAGAGGACCACCAAACTTGCTGGGCAGTCTAGCAGAAAGAGAGAGACAGAATAGCCCAGCTGAAAGTTTGTGTCTCTTACATGTTGTCCCACTCATGGCAGGGAAAGAGAAGGTGTCTTATATTGATGTACGTTTTGCTATTTGCTGGAAAGAGATATTCAAAAGCATTTTTTTAGTGTCAGACTATAGAAAGTCTTTGGGGCACGTGGTCCATTTCCTCTGCAGTAATTTATTCCATGTGTAGGATTTTGGAAGAATACAGGAGCTTACTGAGTAATTCCACACCATCTCTTTCATTATAGTGTAGAAAGATGGAGGGCAGAGATCATCTTGAATCTGTGGGAAGTGTCTGTTAAGACTAGTCACAGAATATGGAGCAAAACATCTACTCAAATATTAATGAACTGGGGGAGATGTAGTTTATCAAGAAGGTAAATCACTGCGAGTGCATGAATTCAGGAACTGCAGCTCTAGTGAGCAGTATGGTGACAGTTTTGGAAGTAAAGCAGAATATTGATCAAAACCAATAGATTTCATTCAGGTACTGTTCAGGGTGTAATGGTGCAGAAAAACAGGAGCAAATTCTCATTTGGTGTTCCGAGCAGGACAGCATTAATGTTTATGCCAAATTTACATCATACAGGATTTTCACAGCTGAAAGTCCACCTAAAGAAGATATTTTCCCAAGGAAGAGGTTCTCTTTCATTTTCTGATGCTACATCTTCATTTTATTCTTGTTGAGCAGTCACAGAGAGTCCAGTGTCATCACAGCTTTGTGCTATGGAGAAGTTTGATGCCTCAAACAACCGTTCCGTAAAGAATTTCTGTAATACTGTGCAGGAACACTAACTCATATCCATTGGAATATATTTTTCCTTTAATTCTTGCATGATAGCCTTCTAAGCATACTACATATTTCCTCTCCTGCGGAAGAATTTCACATCACATCAGAGAGGCAAACCAGCTCTCAGCCTGTTGGAAAAGACATTTTGGGAATAGTGGATGGAGTCTACCCTACTGATGAGTCCCTGTTGCACTGGACAGCGGAATTCCTGTTTCACTGGATGTTCCTGCCCCTCTTGTCTATAAGCCCATGAGGAAATCCACACTCCAGTACTGAGCTAGTTTCCATGCATCTGTGCAACACTCCCTCTCATGTTTGAGATCTGCTTCTTGTTAAAGAACTTGTGGTAAGAATGCACGTCGCGTTTGGGACTGCTGGCAGAGTTTTGAAAGCCTGGGGTAGTTGTAAGTCTCCTTTGCAATATTTGTGTCTGTAGTTCTCCTTTCGTGCTGGCGGAATTAGCAAATGTCTCTCTGTGAATCAGCAGAAATTCTTCACCAGCTTTAAGTCTGGTTATAGTTCTTTTCAACAGAGGGATAGAACAAGAGCCTGCCCCACCACACAGGTCAGAGATCCTGCTGGCCTTGCTCTGTGCTGCTGAGCCACTCTTCTCAGTGGGGTTAAAGGTGACTGATCCAGACTTGCTCTACTTTTGTAGAGGACTTGAGCTTTGTTTCCTTCTCACATCCCTCTCCTTACATCACCCATTCCCTTGGAACACGCCTTTACTTCTGCTGAGCACCGCCGGCTCCGTTACTTCATGCTCTCACTCTGTCCACGCCTCTAAATCCAAAGTTCAGGAAGAGGTTTTGGTTTTTCGCGTGTTATATCCTGGAGCAGTTCAGCCTCTATTAATTGCACACTTACTCCCCATGACCCACCTTTGGTTTGAGGTTCTCTGAGAGGGATCACACTGCTGCCATCAGTTTTCTTCAGCATTTGCTGCACACTTCCTTGGTCAGGCCCCTGAAGATACTTGTCCTTCCAGCTTGCTATCTTTTATTGTATATCTTCCTTTGTCTGAGGCCCCCCCTGGCTTCAAGGACTATACCTGCATAGCCTGGAAAGCAAGAAGGGACTTGAAGAGTAGCTCACCAAGCAGAGAGGCTGGGAATGCATTTATTCTCTGTCCTCGCTTGCTGACATTCGAGTCCAGCATGACCAGGGGCAGGTGTCTCGAAGAAGCAAAGCCCAAGGAGCTTAAATTACTGTCTGAATGATACGGTAGATTGGATGCTAAATAAGGCTGGCTCCTTATGCTGCTTGCACCAGTCCTGCCACTCGATCTGCAGCAACATACCAAAGTGGTTAGTGAAGCAGGTCAGCTTTTTTTTCTCTTGGCCTGTTCCCTCCTTGGCAGAGACCAAAAGCGGAGAGGACTTTAAATACCCAAGATCTGACAGGAAAACAAAAGCCGGGGTAAAAACGTGTGTGTTTTATTCAAAATGACAGCCATGAGTTGATCAAAGCCTGGCCTCAATATGAAACAAGAATCGGTGAGCCTGGGCAAACCTTCACCGATTGCTTACTTCAGCACGGTCCCAGCTGCTTTCTCTGTTTCTTTCTGGCCTTTCCTGTCACCATCAGTGAGGACTGCCCGAATGTCACAAAGAAGCAAAACCTCCAGCGTTGCAAAGCGTGCCAGACCTCGAGCACATGGCACCAGGGTTTACGATGTGCAACGTGTTTCAGTCGGGGAACAAACCTGCAAACTGTGCTAGGGAAAACAGAACAATGATGGGAGGCTCTCTCTCAGGTGGTAGCATCTCTGCAGTCTCCTTTTAAGAAGAGACGGGTGGGAACTGGTTGGTTTTATATCCACGTAGATATGAATCTGATATTTTTCAGCTTGTTTTTGTCTTTTCCCGTATAAATTCCCAGAGGGTACAAGTGCAACATGTTGTGAGAAGCTAAACAAATGAAATTTCAGGAGTGGAACTGGCTACGGAGGCTTGTGCACATTGCTTTTTCCTGATTTTTTCTGTATCTTTCTATTTTTTCACATGATGTACCAAATGAAATAGAAGAAGTTGAGATGAAAAATTGAGTATGAAAATGGAGAACCAAAACTCTGCATTCCCAGAAAGCATCAAACCAGAATGTTCTCACAATCAACACTGTTCTGTGCTACATTTAGCTGTCCACAAATAGACATTTCCTGGGGGAAAAAAAAAAAAAAGCAAAAAAAAAAAAAAAAGGAAAAGAAAAGAAAAAAAAGAAAATGAAACTAGTTTTGTGATTCCATGAGATTCCCAAAGCTGCTGGGTGAATTATCCAGCTGTCAGGTTCATGTTTGTGCTCCAGCTGCATCAGTATTTTGTGTTAGCGTGGCACCTTGAGCTCAGCACACCGCCACTGTTCCTCCCAGGTGCTCTTGCTCCCCAGTTTCCATGGGAAGTGACCAAGGCAGATGAATCAGAGGAGAGCTGAGGCATGGTAACAGCCCCATCCCTGATGGGACGTGGAGTGCAACTAGACCACAGCATAAGAGATGTGACAGCACCTTCCGTATTTCAGTGCTTTTATTACCAGAAGATGCAGATTTCAAATTATGGGATCGAGCTGAACAATTAGAATAATGAGGGAACATAACTTTGGGTTGTAAACAAGCACTGTAGTTCATGACATGCAACAGAAAGAGAAGTATTTCTGTGCCTTGAGGCGGAAGGCAACAGAGCAGGCAGGTGTGCCTTCTGGCCCCACGTGATCAGAAGGAGGAGTATCAGGGGTTGGACTAGATGACCTTCAAAAGTAGTCATTTAAAAAAAAAAATTAAAACTGAGGATGGTGAAACCCTGGCCCAGGTTGCCCAGAGAGGTGGTAGAAGCCCCATCCTTGGAACCATTCCAAGTCAGGTTGGCTGGGGCTCTGAGCAACCTGCCGTAGTTGCAGATGTCCCTGCTCACTGTAGGGGTGTTGGACGAGATGATCTTGAAAGGTCTCTTCCAACCCAAACCAGTCTATGATTCTGTGATCTCCAACCCCCAGTTTCACAGAGGTAAGAACCCACACCTGCCTTCCTTTTGTCATCATAGCCTCTTGGCAAATGTGGCACTAATGGGTTTAAAGCTTATTTTATTCCAGAGCTAGCTTAAGTTATAACTCAAGCACTGTCACTCACTAAAGACCTGTCCACATCAAAAATGCACACAACTATCCCTTCATTTGAGTGCTGAGGAGGTTCTAACACAAGCCTAGGCTAAAGCTCAGCATATCCTGACATGTTCGTACTCACCATGGAAATTTGATCTTTTTGTGTGGTCATCTGTTTGCCTTGTGCTGCTCAAGGTTTATGTTACACGTGTCTGCCTTCCCTTGATCCACACTAGCTCCTGTGAGTTAACTCAGCAATGAAAATGTATCTTTGGATGTAAAAATTGTGGTGAGGAGAGATCAAACCAGACAATACAAAACACTAGGAGCTAAAACTAACAACTCTGAGCAATTCTAGGTAAGGGCTAATTAGTAGAGTGCTTATGGCACTTTTATCGGTTTGCATGCTATATCCTGCTCTAAAATAAAGATTTTATTTTAATTCCCTGCTTTCTGACACCAAGATGAGTAACATGGTCTGTGCACATGGTACAGGTCCTTGTGTTTTTTGCAGCATAGTTGCTCCAGTAGAATCTTCTGTGATGATTGAGCTGGTTGTCCTGCATTGACCGAAATCCAGTGGATATTTCAATTAAAATGGTGTAGCCAGGAAGCTCTGTGACTTCACTTCTGAGTACGTCATGTCAGATTGGTTTGACAGAACCAGTTTGGTATTGCATTCATTCTGGTGTGTGTGGGAATGCAATTACATGTCAAACTCTCTGAGATCTTTGGGGAACTCGGGGCAATCTGTATTAGACAGACGCTAAACTGTTTTGTCCTCCAGCTTTTTATCCAGACAGGCACATCTAGCATTTTCTCCATGTCAATTAAATGTAGTTAAAATATTTTTTTAATGAGAAGTTTTTCAGGTAGCTTGCTATTCAGGGAAAATCCATTGGAAGACTTTTTCTCCCTTATAATACAATCTGAAATAAAGGATGCCAAAAATACCTGCTAAAATACATTGAAAGTAACTTTTACAGCTCCCACATACATGGCTGAGTTACACCAGTGAATAGGCTCCACATAGTATTAGAAGTCCATTATCCTTTTCAAAAATCAAATCTCTTGGTTGAGAGACAGTGTCAGGATATATTTTAAGTGGGATCTAGACGTTCACTTCACTTGCCTGCTTGAAAAATCGTGAAATTCTTCCAGAAATTGGAGTGGTGTTCTTCCCTTAAAAAGCCAGTGATCCCCTAATCTGCAAACTGCCTTTAGAGTTCATTAAGGAAACTCAGAGTCATCAGGTTCTTTACTTTCACACATTTTCCCAGTTAACATTTTGCATACATGTTTGTGTTTTTTGAAGACAATTTATAATCATTTTATAGTGGAAAAAGTATGAACACAGTTGCTAAATACATTTATATTTCCTTTTTTAGTATAGAAAACCAAGGCTGGAGGGTGGTGGCAGAGATTTCACACAACTTTTCTGGGTGTAGAAGTTGAATCCTGACTCTGGTACAGTCCTTATGGATAAGAACCAACGCTCCCTTTGCTTCAAGTGATTTCTCTACCCCTTGCTTTTGCAGAGCAGTGTTTTACAGGTCTGGGTGAGATTGCAGGTAATTAACAGACTGGAGCTGCAGGGTGATCCCATAGGTATTCGAGTGATCCCTTAGGTACTCTAGGCCTTTTTTGTGTGGGACTTGCTAACTTCTGTGTGGTTTTGTATCAGTTTTGTCCAGAGAAAAGGATGCTATCCAACACAGTGGGGTATAGTAGATGGGTGCTGAATGGTTTAGGTCTTGCTGGACCAAGCTTGGCTACTCATTTTGTAACTAGAAAGGTATTTGTAGCAATTCTTTACACATCCAAGTGTTGCAGGTGGACACTCTAGTGCCTCACCGGTCAAAGAACATTGAAATTGCAGGTAACAGAAAGAAAAGATTTTGTTGTTCTTACTTCCAATGATCAGTATTTTTTAAGGCTGTTACAGTGTGTAATCTTGTCTTTTGGTCAGCGAAAGAGGCACAGAAGTGTCTCTGGTAGCTCTGGCTGTCCATCTAACCAGCGCTGGTTATTTTTTTTTCCCTTCATCATGTTCTGGCCCTTTCAAGCGCCGCGCAGCTCTGATCTCAAAGGAGCTTTGCCGGGCGGCTGCAAAGGAAGGCATCGTCTTCTTCCCTGTGCTTTCTTCTCCTTTCAGGTCGGCCTTTTATTTGTTCTCTCAACTCTTCCAAGAGACTAGAAGCCTATGCCTGACAGATGGGTGCCTTTTTTCTCTTAATCTTTTCTGAAAAATCCCTCTCGTAAGAAGCAGATTATGGTCCTGACACTTGTTTGGCATTGCTGGATCTGAGCGGCTGAGGGCTCCTGTGAGCGGCAAGCCGCCATCTTCTGCCTGCCTGTGCTCAAGGCTGGGACCAATTCCTAAACTAAAAGGGGGATTTGCATGCTCAGGTACACACTTTGCTCTCACTGTAATCCATAAGATATGTTGCTAGCTTCAGTAAGTCTGCTCATTTTAGGGAAATGGGTCCTGTTCTGGAGTCCTTAGCACAAGAGAGACAGGGACCTGTTGGAGCAGGGCCAGAGGAGGCCGCAGAAATGATCCAGAGCTGGAACCCCTCTGCTGTGAGGCCAGGCTGAGGGACTTGGGGGTGTTCAGCCTGGAGAGGAGAAGGCTCCAGGGAGACCTTCTTGTGGCCTTTCAGTACTTCAAGGGCCCTGTCAGAAAGATGAGGACAGACTTTTTAAACAGGGCCTGTTGTGACAGGACAAGGCATTTTAGACTAAAAGAGGGGAGACTCAGACTAGAGAGAAGGAAGAAATTTTTTACACTGAGGTGGGGCAACCCTGGCCCAGGTTGCCCAGAGAGGTGGTCAGTGCCCCATCCCTGGAACCATTCCAGGTGGGCTCGGACAGGGCTCTGAGCAACCTGCTCTAGTTGCAGATGTCCCTGCTCACTGCAGGGGGGTTGGACAAGGTGTCCTTCAAAGGTCCCTTCCAACCCAGCCCAGTCTGTCAGTCTGTAATTTTAGGGAGATGAGAATCTGCCTGTGGCTGGTTGCTTCCCGTGTGTTGCAGTCTATGGGAAGCTGTGTTACATCACTTCAGCTTTTCCCAGAACCCGCGTGGCTCCTTTCTGACGAAGAAACGTCTCCCCCTGCCATTTGAAATACACTGCTGTTATGGCCTGTTGGAAACCCGCTGCACAGCTCGGTGTGATTGGCAGTTGCAGCGTGGAGGCTGCGACAGCGGGGAGACGGGAGGTCAAACGGAGGAGCTGTGGTAGCAGAGCTGCCCGAGGAAGCTGGGCAGGATCCTCCTCCCTTCCCTGGGCTGGGGATCAGCAAACAGACTGAGCCTGCTCTTAAGCTCCGTGGTGCTCCACCAGACTCTCATCAAAGACATTCGCCCTCCCACTAAATGAGTAATTGAGAGGTTGATGGATGACTCAGAAGTGTATTTGTTCAAACTTCTGTTTATCTGAAGCTACACAACAGCCTTCTGAACTTACAGGAAATCAAACAACTCCGTTCCCTGTAGATGCAAAAGTGGGAGATGGCAACATACGTGTTGCAATGCACTTACCACCTTGAAAAGTACTAGAGAAAGAGCTTCATGGTTTAAGTTTCCTTACTGGTAGAGTCTCCAGTGATGTCCCTCTTGAATGATGACTGCTTGTCTGTACTGCGTTGTGCTGTGGTGTGGACTCTCCAGCTTGCTGCATGTGTTTTACTGGATTTTTTTAATTTTTTTTTTTTTTTTTTTTTTATTAAGCAAGCAGAGCAAGTTTACCCCAGCAGCTCTAAGTAGATTTGAGTTTTGAATCCAGCCTGAAAGGAAGCAGGGTTCCTATGTATCTGCTCAGCTGTTTGCTGGGCAAATGCTTATCAACTCACTGAACTGTTTGTTTTCTTTACACTGGCAACATTAGTTCCTGTTACTTTTCTTGTACTCACAGTGACATGAAAATTGATCTCTTCGGTTTAAAGAAAAACTTTGCTGTAAAGATTGCTGGAATGCAGTTGTTCATAAGCTACATGGGGCTACATCTTACGTAGAATCTACAGTATCCCCTTAGATGCAAACATCAGAGGTGTGCAAATGTTCTTCTGTGTGCATATATGATAAGCATTTCTGTTGCCATTTTCAGCTGAAGGAAGCACTAACTGGCACTTGAGTACTTTTTTTCCTGCCGTATAATTATCTTTTTAACACTTGAGCCTTTCAGATCTTTGAGAAAGAGGGACAGTGTTTAAACATAATTTGTATTTACAGATATTTCTGATATGACTCATGAAAAGATCCCCCATAAAACCCAACCCAAACCAAAGAAACCAAAGTATTTGGGATTTTTGCAGTCCTGACATGCATTTCAATATGTGCGTACTGGACTGGTAGGTAGAAGTTACCATTTGCAGTTTTTGCAAACAACCCATCTGCCTGTCCTCAGGAGGATACCCCTGTTGCAGCAATACAAGGACACAAAAGTGGTCTTTAGTGCTCTTGTGCATTCTCTTTTGCTCAGTGTTCCCTTCTTGCTGATATGAGTGATCTCAGTGAAGCTGGATTGGCCCAGCTTGGCTGCTGAACCCATGAGAAAAAAAAGAGTTGAATTAATAGTTTAGAGAGCTAATACACAGGTGACACTGGCTCGTTTTGTTTTGTAGTACTTGTAATAACATTACCTTCAGATTTTTTGCAGTATGGATGCTGTGGCTAAGCAGAAGAGACTTTTTAAAGACTTCTTCCCTCCTCAGAGGAAAGAGAAGGAGAGTACAGTAAGTGAGTTAGTAAATCAAGATGTGTCCTTTAAGTCTGATGATCCTCTGAGTCAACAGGAGTTTTATCACGGACTTGACTGGGATCAGGACTTCAGCATGTGGCTGACCAGTGCTCGCCCAGTCATCTGACGTGTGACAGGTGAATGCAGCAGGGTGAGAAGAGAAATCCAAGAGCCTGAGATGCTTTGGCTTCTCCTGGCCTAAGTTAGTTGGTTGCTTAAGTAGGTCAATGTCTTAGTCATGCTGTTACTAAGTATAGGTTGTTATTCTTTGGTTAAGTGAACTAGTTGCTCATTAATGAGTTCTCACTAACAAACCACTGCGGACAGGCTATGTAGCAACCTTATCCCTTGGTCTGTCTGTGAGTATTCAAGGTCATCCTCAGGTTTCAGTAGGAATGGCATGTTGGAATCCAGGATCTAAAAATGTCCCTAAGGATCCTCTGATCTCCTGAAGTCCTGGGATCCCATAATGAACCCTTTCATCAGGCTGATCCCCTAATACTCAGTATCTTGCAGTAACTGTATCCTCAACTGCTTCAGAGCACTCGCACAGCTCACTTCTTCACTCACTCTCTCTTTTTTTCTTTTTTTTTAAAGTTAGGGGCAAACAAATGGGATAATCTTGTGTAGTCTCTGAATGGCATGTGGACATTCCTTGAAATACAGCTCAGCAGTTGTCAACTGTTTCACTGTAGGGATACTTGCTATTAGTCTTCAGGTTTTTAACTTCACTTTTATTTCCTTGGAAAAATGAATCTTTTTAAATACTATGAAAATATGGAGACCCCAAATCTCTATATTTTTGATTTCAAAATGCATTTTCCATATGGGAAAACTGTGTCTTTTTTGTTTGTCTGACATATCATGTCTGTCTTCTTTATATGAGTACTGTAGACTTTGAGTTAGTACCAACTGTCTAGAACATAATACACTTGATCTTAGATTCATTTTGTTTGGAAGTGAGCTTTCAGATCATCAAGTCCAACCATTAACCCAGCACTGCCAGGTCCCCACTAAACCATGTCCCTCAGCACCACATCT
>WTSP01022247.1:0-42796 GCA_025331215.1 Actenoides lindsayi | reverse complement strand
GGCATGTGCTCGCAAAAAAAATAAAAGTAAAAAAAAAAAACCCCAAACAAAACGAAACACCCGCCCCAAACCTTAACCAACACCCCAAACCAAACCAACGGAGGAAGGAGAAAAAAAAAAAAAAAAAAAAGAAAGGCGCTTGCAGGAGCGTCGGTTGGCAGCTGGGACAGCCCCGGGAGCTGTGTGTGCGGGAGCCGGCTCCGCAGCTGGGCCCCCGCCTCGGACCTGCCCCGGCGCTCTGCGGACGGGGCGGGCTGGGCCGGCCCCAACCCCCCGCGGGCGTTTGGCACCATCCTACCCCGCGGGCACGGTTGCCCCCTCCCTTCGGCCTCCTCCTCCTCCCCCCCCATCAAACTCGTTTGGCCCTCGGGAGACGGTGGGGCCGGTGCCGCCGGGCGCTGCGGGGGGCGGGCAGGAGCGGGCGCGGCACCCCGCGGTATTTCCGCGGCGGACGGGGCCGGGGGGTGGGGAGGGTGCGCGGCTCGTCCGGCTGCGGCACTTTCACCAGCGCGGCGGGGCTCGCCTCGCCTCTCCTCCCCGTTTATACAGAACAGGTTAATTTACATAAAGTCCTTAAGGCAAATAACTGTTGGGGCTCTAATTTATATCTGATCGAAAATTAGCCGTCATTATGCGCTCCATTAGCAGCGTCTTTAATGTGCTTCTAAGCACCATTTGTCAAGCGGCTTGTTAATATCCTTCAAGTCTTTAAAGTTGAGAGCTCATTAAAGAGTGCGCTCTGTTATTGATGTAATTTAGATGAGTTTGGAAGAGCGAGTGCACCGCGGACAACCCGGATGAGCGGGGAGAGGCTGGGGCTCCCCCCGGGGCTGGGCGAGCGGCACCCCGGCGCGACAGCCCTTCCCCGTGGCGCCGGGACCCTGGCCGAGGGCGGCCCGGGGCTTGTCTCCGTGCTCGGGCTGGGGCGCTGGGCGTTCTCCGGCAAAAAAGGGGGGCCGGGCAGGGGGAGAGCCACTTTTGGCTGAGGCTGAGTAAACCCGTTTAAGGGTGTGCAGGCACGATTCCGCTGTCTCTCTCCCCCCACTCCGTCGGAAAAGCATAAAGGCCAAATAAATTACCTCCGCTGCTTATCTGAAAATCCGTCTGTTCTGCCGGTTTTTCTGTTGTTTTGTTTAATTAATTAATTAATTAATTAATTTCCGCTGGCGTGGATCGCGTTGGCGCAACACGCCGAAGCCGGCCCAGGAGGGCGGGCTGCCGGGGAGCGCCCCGCCGGCTCCCCCCGGGGGGCTCCGCGGGGTCTGCGCGGCGGCGGGTCCCGGCCGCCTCTGGAGACCCGCTCCGCCTCTCCCCGCCCGAAATCCTCCTGCGAAGCAGGCGGGGAGGGGGAAGTCCCGTCTGAGCCGTTGTGTCCCCCCACCTCCCCCGGGCGGCGCGGAGCGCGGCGGGGGCTTGCGGGGAGGGTCGTCCCCTGCGCCGCCGTCCCCGGGCTTCCCCCAGGCGAAAGCAATAAAGCGGGTAATTAGACTGCTAAAGATGGATGTAAATAACGGGGAGGAGGCGGCGGTGACAGCCGTGCGGCGGGGCCGGAGCCCCCCGGGGAAGGGACACGTAGCCCCGCAGAGCCCGCCCCGAGGCCCCGGGGAAGGGCGCTCGCTGCCCCGGCGGCGTTCGGGCCGCGGTGGGGAGGGCTCCGGCAATTCCCACGTGCAGGAGGGGACTCTCAGCACGCATCGGGAAGGTTCCTTTGCTGCTGGAACCCCTCAGAGTGTACGGGTCAGGAGCCAGGGCAGAGGGGGCTGTGTGGGGACCAGGCAACAGGAGACTTCAAACCCCGCTGCAGCCCAACAAACCCCCGGCACAAACAGCTTCACAGGGGCTCTAACCTGCTCTCTGCACAGACCTGCATCAAAGGGGTATTCCCCTCATGGCAGGGTCCCAGGGACATGCTGACACCCGTGGGAACATTTATCTCTTCTCCAGCCAGAAGTGCCACGTGTAAGCAGCCACACAGCCGCATCCAGCCTTCTCCACCTCTTGGACAGCAAGCCCAAGGGGTGCTCCCCATCTCTGCAGGGTGGGGTGCATTCAGCCCTGACCCCCACATGAGAAAGGACTGCTCTGAAGAGCTGGACACATCTTCTGTGGATCACAGGGTCATCGCCAGCAATGCGAAACACTGCCACTGGTCCCAGATGCTTTCTGGGCAGAGGAAGAGAAAAATACCTTCAGGACGATGAGCAAAAGCAACATCCTGGGTAGGCAAAAGCAGGAGGCACAAAGAGCCACCAGAAAGCCTGAGGTCGATGTGTTGAACTGTACTTGCAGATGTGCTCATACTTATTACCAGGACCATGCAGGAGGCTGCAATTTAACCCACTCCTCATTTCAGCTTCCATTGATAGGCAGACACAAAGTGGATGTCAGCAGCAGGTTGGGGTGGTGGAGGGGGTGATGTGTCTGATCCATGTCTCTGCCCAGATTAATCCCTAGCCTGTTTAGGAAGGCAAGGGAGACACTCACCTCCCACGGCAGGGTGCATGCATTTGGAGAGCAGATGCGGTCCAGGCTGTGCCATCGCTGCTGGCCCTGCTGAGGACACCATTAAAACCCAGGGCTGGGGCTTGTGGCTGAGAGGATGGTTATTCTGGGAGGCCACCTAATGCAGACCCCCCCCAGAGTCCAGGCTTGCATCACAGGTCAGCACCTCCTGACTGTGCCTACAGCTTGACACAGGCAGATAGGGGCACCAGCCTGGCCACAGACAGCTCTGCTTCCTCTATGCTGGCCAGAGCCAAAAACACCCCCCCAAGCAATCCTTGGCCATGGGCTGGTGACAGTACCTGCTCCAAACAGGCAGTTCGGCTGTGCCCACACAGTTTTGGGGAGGGAGGGGAAGAGAAAAGGTGAATTAGTGGTCACAAAGTGCTGCTTGGCCCTAGGGCTGAAGAACAGTTCCCAGATGGGTCTGCAGACTGGCAGGGGTGCAGTCACCAGAGACCACCCACCACTTAACTAAAGCTTTTGCTCTTCCATGAAGCCTCTTCCCCATGGGGGAAGTTGGGCTGTGTTTGACTTGGATATGAAAACCAGTAATTCTCAACCTGCTGCACTGCTTTGTCCCCCTGAATTAGCCAGCATTACTTTTAACTCATTGAATAGTCTGGATTAAAGCCAGTCAGTTGATGGGCTCTTGCCCACATGCAGGTTTGACGAGTCAATGGCACCAGGACTCAGCCTGGACCTTGCCAAGGATCTTACTGCTTGTCCTTTGGACAAGCCCAGAGCAGCCCTGCATGCCCAGCGGCCCCTGTACATGTGCCGATGAGCAAAGACGGAGCAGGGTGAGGGCTGGGGCCAAGCGGCCGCTCTCCTGGGCAGCACATGAGGATGGTGTAAGAGGAAGCCCTGGGAGGGTGGGGAGAGGGTTTTATTTTTTCAGACAGCTGTTAAAATGTTTTCACTTAATCAGCCACGGTATGCACGCCGCAGTTAAACAGCTGGCACCCGAGCTGATGCGCAGGGATGTGTAATTTTGATTCCTACCTTTCTGTTTCAAAGCTGTGTCGTTTTGAGCACTTTGATCCAAAGACTAAACTTATTGTGGCATATTTATGTGTATGACATTTTCATTCGCTCATTTATTTATTTATTTTTGCAAAACACATCACTTACAAGGTTTCTAGTGCCAAGGCGGCGGTGCTCTGGGAAGGAAAACACAAGGTCCAAACTCCAACACTTGTGTGTGCTGCCATAGTCCTGTTTTATACACGTTGCAGGCTCGAACTGTGAGGGCAAGTGGCAATACAGGAAGGGGAAAACCACTTGGAGTGAGTAACAGTGTATTTAATGTTGTGTCTCAACAGACTGGCTGTTGATTTTTTTTTTTTTAAAGGAATTTTTTTTTTTTCTTCTTCCTACAGTTTTATAATTCTTTCTGGATCTTTATGTCAGCTTGGTGCTTTGCTCCTCCCTCTGAAAGTATCAGAGTGCCTCATAGTATTTAACATACTCATCCCCATAGCATCCCCAGGAGGCAGGAATATGCTGCTACCTCACCTTACAGCAGAGGAGAACAGAAAAGTTCAGAATGGATGAGGAACTACAAAGAAGTCTCTCAAGCCCTAGGAGAGCACTAAGACCAGGGGAACAATCCTGCCCCATTTGACGCCACCTCCAAAAAACTGAACTAGTAATGTCCTTGCATATCTTACTCCCAGGATGCTGGGAGTACAATATGCCCAGTGTTATTCACCTCAAGCTGCAGCAAGAAGTGTTTTCTTTCCCCAGCAGCACCATTGTAGTTTGTAAAGTTCAGTGTCAGGGGTATTGCAGTGGGAAGGCAGAGTGGCAGTGGAACAGTAAAGATGACTTCTCTTGGATTTGGTGTTTTGGTTGGATTCTCTGGTGTCAAATAAGGCCCAGACTCTGACTGACACTTTTCCTGAGGATGGAGCATTAATAAACACTCTTGCCTGGGGCAGGCTTTCTGGTACGTGTGTGATTTTCTGCCTTTTCCCTTGTGTGGGACACACATGGGGTCTGTCCCCTCTGTCAGCTGCTTCGCTGCACAAAATCTGTGGGGATATATTCACAGTTAAGC
The DNA here is from genome assembly GCA_025331215.1 of Actenoides lindsayi. Taxonomy (NCBI): domain Eukaryota; kingdom Metazoa; phylum Chordata; class Aves; order Coraciiformes; family Alcedinidae; genus Actenoides; species Actenoides lindsayi. The sequence goes on along the minus strand of WTSP01022247.1, from coordinate 38,232 downwards.
CCATTCACTATCTGTTCCATTGGTTTTAAGTGGTCTTAAAACAGTTTTAAAACCAGTTTGGGGCTGGGGGATGCACAGACAGAGGTACAAACAGACAAAGACAGCCCACGGTCCCTCAGACCCTGCTGAGGAAGCCAGGCTCCCTTCCGTGACTGAGCCACTTGAAGGAGAGATGCTGCTTGGGTGAACATTTCAACACCCAGGGGTAACTCCTTCAGCCTTTCCTGACCCCAAGACCACTTCTGTTGCAACCGTTCTCATCCCTCTGATGCAGCAGCAGCCTGAGGCTGGCCTGAATTAAGTAGGTCCTCCTGCACACAGGCACGTGTGAACACCAACACGGAAACGGATGCTTCATTTCTGTAGTGAGAGTTTAGACATCCTCACCACTAGTTTTAGAAGGTCTTGGACTTAACCTTAAGAGAGGTCTGACCGATGTTAAGATTTAACCAAAAAAACTCAGTTAAAACTGAGAAAACCCGGTGTGTGTTTTAGGCATGACATTCGTTTTAAACTATCCTTGGTTGAGTAAAGAAAAAACAGAACCTGTTTATCACATAGCGGTACCCTGTACATCTGAAGGAGGAAAACCACCTGGAATTACAAGAGGAAGGACCAATGTAACAATTAATGTGGTGCATTTTCAGTTCAGGCTTTCTAGGAAGAAGGCGTTGCTCCATCTTTCCTCTCATTTCAAATTTACAAGCCTTTCCTTGATCCAGAAAAGCACCGTGCTCAGATTATGATAGACCGACATCTCAGAACACGTGTAGTTCTTTATTTTGAGGTATCTGTAGGCACTTTTGGCTGGCATTTCATCACACCTCAATCTTCTTTCTACTGAGGCAGAACCACTCTCATACATTGTAAAACAACGTTGCTATCTGACACTCCAGGCAGTAAGCTGTAACTAAAGTGGGCACGTGCAGCCTCACCTTTTTCTTTTTCTTTTTTTTTTTGTGCCAAATACCTCTGCTGTACAAGTGTCACATGTATTAGTCATCATATTGTCCTGCTGGCACCTCCAGGTTAGGAGCACTTGCTTTTCTGAAGCTGAAAATACTTGCGGAGTACGAAACGGCTGGAAGAGTATCAATTGCAATTACACATCTAAACTAAATACACAGTACTGTGGCCTTTTCAGTATTACATTTCTGTGGCAAGTTTTTCCATTGTGCATCGTTCAGTCATGTAGGGACAATTTGTTCAATAATGTAGAGGCACTTCATCATGAAACAACACTGGAGGTAATTTACAGGTCTGTCTTTTAGCAGCACACCTGTAAATTGCTATAAATAATGCTAACCCCTATTAAGGAGACATCAGGGTGCTTCCAGGCTGAGGGAATTAATGGGAAGGCAGTTGTGGATGATACTACCAGTTTACAACCGATTGGGTTGCTGCGATGCACAGACCCACTAGCACATGTGCCACAGCCAGGCCTGAAGACGAAGGGCCAAGTTTCTTAAGGGTCAGATTTCAGAAGGCATTTAGGAGCAGCAGGCTGGTGTACAGAGATCAGGGATATTTCTAGGCTTAACTACCTTTCTTTTTCTTGAGGGAGTAATGTAACTCTTAAAAACCATCTGTTTGCAGCAAAATTTAATTAGAAATAGCTCACCAGCTTTACTTCTCGTCTGTACGAAGTCTTCATTCGGCTGGCATACAAGGTTAACAGTGAAGGAAGGCTACAAAGCAAAGTAGACAGGTCAAAATCCCAGGCTATAGTAATATATGAAGGGGAAAATGAAGGGGAAAAAGGAAACACATGGACTACAAGGAAAAGTGGGGAAGAAAGCACAAATGGGGAAAGAATAGAGCAGGTTCAAAATCTTGCTTTTACTGTAATTTGTATTCGGGTCTTGACCCAAAGGCTTTCTGCTGGGGAGGAAGATTCTGACTTTGTTCTGGTGAGAATATCCATCTACCTGATGAACAGATTTTTTTTGTTGTTTTAATGCTGCAATGCTGTGTGTGGAAAAGGGTGAGAAAAGGGGATCAAGCTCTTAATTGAGGAACTGGTCATAGCAAACCAGTCAAAACTGTGGACAGTTCTTTGTCCTCAAATGGGTGATCATTACACAGGGATGCAGAGGAACCGATAAAGATGTCAGGACTGCTTTTAACTATGAAATAAACTTTTTCAGCTCATAGCACCATTATGAACACTTGTGTTCCAAAGGTGTTGAAGATACAGGCCTGAGTACAACCATCAGGAAGCAAAGGTGTGGAGACACATAAGTCAGGACTACCACACGCAGATTTTTACTTCAGCTTGTAATATCTGGGGAGAATTTCATGCCTTTTCTTCAGAAGTCAAGAGATAATCTGAGAGTTGCAGCTTCCATTGCAGGAAAGCTGTTGCAGGGAAGAGCTTTAGCATAAACCCTGAACAGACTTCAAAGGCTCAGAAATCAGAGTAAAAAGTAAAAGAACTTCAGCCTGTGTTCACTGAACACAGATCTCAGGAGGACGTCTTGACCTATCCAATGATTTGAGACAAAGCATATGATGACCATATTTAAATCAGACTATGTACATGCACTGGTCCTCACAGAAGAGGAGAGAAAACTTAAATTATTACATGAAACCTTTTCCCATTCATACAGATCTGTGGGGCCGCTGCGGCACTAAAAAAGGGCAGAGGAGAACTTTGCTGTCCTGTGGAGGATGAATTCACTCAGCACGCAGCGCAGCCTCGCAGCCGCTGCAGGCTGCCTGCTCCGCAGGGCTACAGCTGTTACCAGATGTGGCCACCTCCAGACAGCTGTGTGCTGGGCCAAATGCTCTGAACTATGCCTGGGATTTGACAGAACCAAATTTGCTCTCTTTCAGAGGTGTGAAAGCCTCTTTCTTGCTTACTTAGTTGATACCCTGACAGGCTCATCACGTGCAGCCCAGGAGTGTGGCCTTGGTTTCACATACTCTTTCAGCTGATGAAGACCACTATATATTTCCAGCATCTTTTTCCTTTGAAAAAATAGTTAACTCCGCTCTCACTCACAGTCCTGAAGATATTTCACTCATGTCTGATATTAAGAAACGTACAACAGGGACTGCAGAAATGAATCACACCGTCTGATGGTGAGATTAAACCCAGCAGCTTTCAAGGGAAAGTGCATTGTCTCACTGATGGAAATATCACAGCTCCCTACAGTGGGATGTGGCATCTGGGAGATGCAGAGGGGGTGGCTAAGGCAAGCACACTTTTTGCAAATATATTACTTTAGGATTTTTTTTCTTTTACTTCATTTACCTTCACAGTCTGTTTCTTTATTTACTTTTCATAAACTACCATGTTTTCTGCCACAGATGGTCTCAGAAAGTAATATTGTAGGCAAGTTCCACTATCCTGTGATTTTCCTTCAGGAAGAAGGATAAAAAACCCCTAGAACATGACTTATACGAGCGACCCCAAACAGAAACAGTGATTGAACATCACCTGCTCCGAGGCAGTTTGGCATGTGTGCATGTGCACAGCTTGTGCCAGCACAGCACTCCTGGTCCCCAGCTACTGTGCCAAGCCTGGTATGTATGTTCTCTCAAAGATGGTTCCTAGTCCTAATGTCTTACAGCCCAACTGGCTCCTACTACACTTAAAATATTCACACTGATCCTAGACATCTTTCCACCCCTGTCAGAGTCACCTTTGCTGGACTGCAAGGTTGTGTTTCAGGAGATTAAGCTGGCTTGTTCCGGGCTGGTTTCACACAAGGGTTATCAACTGTCTGGCTAACGAGAGCTTCCCCTGCGGGCACATCAGTAAGGCTTGTTCACGGTGTTCCCCCTTAGTTACTCAGAGTATGCAGCACCAACACTGATTGTATTGCTTTCGTAGAGCCCCAGGCTCCGGTGGTGTGGAGCCACTTGACTGACCTACAGCCACCGTGTACAAAAAAACCCCATTTGCCACATAAAGAAGCAGCCAACTGTTGTGAAGAGATTCCATACAACCACCACAGGAGCAGTCACATTTTGCAGGCCTGCGCGGGTGTCCACTCACCGCTGGCTCTGTGCACACAATCTACTCTGTTTCTGCTGGCAAGGCCAGATGCAGCCCTCCCTGCCCCCACACGAACAAGGTATGCTAGTCCTGGTTTTCAGCATGACAGGAAGAATTCAAAGTGCCATAAATCCTTGCCCCTTTCTGCTTAACTGTCCCCATCTCAAGCAGTTGCTTAGCCGTTTCTGCCAAATGCACTGCAAGATGTGAACGCATCGCTGATACTGCTCTCCCAGAACAGAGGCTGGGAGAGGAGAAGTAAAAGCAAAGGCTCTAATTCATCAAAATATTCTAATATCACAGAGCTCCTCTGAGAGTATCAAAGGCTCAGCAGATGTGAAAGCTCATTGCAATTCAAAATGTAGAAGTCAAAGGGGCTGCTGTGAGAGAGTGGGGCCTGGACACAGAAGCCAGGTAATCCTGAACTTCCCCTGTCATAAATAAATTTTGTTTTAATCTGCACTGTGAGCCTGACATGAGCCCGCTCTGCCCAGAAAGCAATGCCAGTGAAAATGATTCCCTGCTACTCACGTAGAAAGGGAGAGTGTCTAATTTTCTCAGCCAACTGATGCTGAGGAGCCAGGGGGCAAAGAACTCTTATGAAGGAAAACAAGACAAAATAACAGTGACCACCATGCTTCAGGGAGGGCTCTTTGAAGATGTTTTTAGAGGCATCGCTGTGGTTAAGTCCAGATTCACTCCACTCCGATTACAGATGGCAAACTTGTGGCCAGGTGGGGCAATGTTTCCTGAAACAGTCCAAGAAGACCATGTAGCAATGTTGCCAGGGATAGAATAGCCCAGTGTAGGAGGTAACAACCTTTCAAAGGTTATATACTTCTGTATGTATGTACGTTCTTAAATCAGTGACTACATGAGCCAGTTATGAAAGCTGCTGTTGAAGGAAGCTGCATCCCAGAGACAAGGCTTACCTCTCATCAGTCTGTTTGGGTTAGAAGGTCTCAATCCTAGATGGGTTCAGACATGAGTGGGAACCGGGAGCTATGGCTACTCCCAGACACTCCTCCTAGGATGCTCAAGTTCCCAGTCCCTGAGTCTTCTGTGTGCTACTGAAAATCTGCTGTCCACTGGTTTTCTGTCTACCCAAACTACAGGTGGCCAAGCAGCAGAACTGAGCTGGAGAATGGGTAGCTTCTGGGACAATGTGAGACTTACCCCCACCGTGATCCTACAAAGAGCTGAGCAATTCTTCTGAGGCTGCACACCCTCAGAGGCTTCAGGTAGGGCTATCACCAGTGCTTCAGATCTTGCCGAGGTCAGCTGTGCTTGAAAGCTCCTCTTGGTGCAAAGTTGTCTGTCTGCCTTTCATGTGGTAATGAAACGAAGAGGCAACTTCGCTGCCAACCTCCGTGAAACAAACCTACTCAATTAGGTAGGTCCCTGCTAATGCAGGGATGGGGACAGGAGATTTTACTTACTAAACTGCTTTCTTACCTATTGAGACGAATTCCTCCAAGACAGCATTGCAGCCAGTGGATATGAATCTGGGACTCACTTTGTCCATCCCATGGGCTGAGATTAAGCAGCAGGCTTTCAATTAAAGGCACGGTCCCACCTTTTTCTCTTTCTCCTCCTCTGCTAAATGAGCTTGGAGCTCACCTGATCGACAGCCATTCTGGACTTTTATTCTGTAGTTTTTAAAACTAAATCTTAAATGTTTAGAAAGAGAAGTTTATCTCTTAAGGTTAAACTCTGGGCAACGTGCTTTACCATCACAGCTGCTGGGCTCCGTCATGCTTGGCATCACTCTTCAGTGATAAGCCTGTGTCAAAAGAAGACTCACACAAGGAAATACTCATTAACATGTTTATTTGCTTATCTTCAAAGCCAGCACATACATTTTATCTGCTTGTAAGTGTTAAGTGTGGCAAATACAGACACTATGAAGTTACGCTGTCAAACAAGACACAGTTTGGAAAAAAAAGTAAAAAAAGATTCATCCTCATTCTCTTCTTTGTAGGAGCTGTCTTCAGAAATACCTGACTGAATCTCAGGACAAAGTCCTTGATATACACCCTTCTGAAGGCTGAAGAGTTCTCACCTCATGTGTAACAGCTGAATCTCACATAACTACTTAAGACTTTAACCTATTCCTTGCATTTTTACATGCATATTATTGTTTCTTCCAGTTACATTCTACTTTTTTCTATCAGGAAACTAAAGTGTGGCTTTAGTAATACCTATCATCAATCATATTTATTCCACCTATTTCTAGGTAACTATATATAGTGTATTTCTTAGTCTATATTCGGATGGCCTATTTAGAGATGAATGGATTCCTTCCAGAATGGCAATGACCTTTCTGTGACTCAAACATTAATTTTCTAAATGGCTTCACAGGTGAAACACCTTATATATCATAATAATTAACAAGATATACCCTATTAATGGTCAGAAAACATACTTTTCAAAATTATAAACAGAATCCTTTCTGAGGTACAACCCTCCACTCTGCTATGAATTATTAGTCAATACCATCTGATACATCCACGGTGAAAACGACTAAATCTCTACTCAAAAAGTGGTTTTAGTTGCCAGTCTCGCATACCTTAGGCATCCACAAGATGTAGATTTTAGAGATGTACACATTACACTTCAGAACTATTCAGACATTCATCTGCTAAATATGGTTGTCAAGTCTTTGTTTTGAAACAGACAACTGGCATTATAGGCTAAATTGATCTACTTGCTTTCCTAACTTCATTCAAGTCAACTATACCTATAATTTCTCAGAGCACAGAAAAACTTGCTGCAGCAATTCATACTCTCTCATGGATCCTCCTTCCCAATTGCAAAGTCTTAAGGGTCAGGGGATTAGAGGCTTTCTGGAAAAAGCTGGAGGATGGATTGTAATGATAATGAATGAGGCAGAGAGAAGAATAATTCTGTTCCATGAGAATTGCTCCTTAAAGAAACTAGAGCATCTCTTATGTAAAGAGACAAAGTACAAAAGTACCATTATACTAATCTGAGTTTTGATCTCAGCAGATCTTAGGAGCAGGACTATGTCTGGCAAAAGATCACCAAAGAGAACTGATACTGGAAGAAGCATTGGTATTTCAGTAAGCGGTGACTTTTCTTCTAAAGAAATACGGAGCTGATGCTGCAGCCAAGTACCAGCGAGCACTGGCTGGATGATGTGAGGCGTTATGCTGAGGCCTGCCCATGACCCCTGGAGCTCTGACTGCCTCTAACAGCCAAGAGGTTTATTCCAGGACGCTGTCCAAAGTATCACATATGGAACAACATTCTGCCTAACCTCCTTGCCCTATTAATTTGAAGGGGAAAGCAGAACCTTCGTTTTCCTGCTGAAAAAGTCTGCAAGGTGCCAACAACATCTGCATTCTGCCAGTTACTGGTCAGACAAATTGTTACTGGGATGGGAGGCAGGTGCATTTAGCTCAATAAATGCAATTTTCTCCCAAAGCTTCCCAACTCTGAATAACACAACTTGCATTTACATTATTATAGGACAATAAAAGTTCCCTTATTTTATTAAAAGCTTTATGACTGAAAAGTTTGGGAGAGATAATGCTCTAGAAGATTAATTTGTGACCATTTTTTCGCCAGCATACAAAAGTTAATACTTAGTTATGAGTGCAGATTGGCAAAAAGTAGTGATGATCACAGATGCTATGTAATGCAAGTGCATAATAACTTCTGGGACACATACACAGAATGTTCAGCTGATGCAGAAATGTCTGTGAGATTCAAAATCCTTAAGAATTTAGAAATGCCCTTGAAAAATTGATAATTATATTTTCTAGAATGCCTGCTTGGTTTGTTATTTTTTATATATATGTATATATATTTTTTAATATGAAGGATACATTCAAATATGGCATTTCCTTAGACAATATTCTGATGAAAGAAATTTCAAATATCTAAAAATAGCAATCTCTTACAAGCAGTCATGCTATACTTAAGATTAGAAGAGCTTGCAAATTCAAATGATTTTCAGATATTATTTGCAAAATCATGTAGTTTTTATAATGTTTTTCATATTTCATATCAATAGCATTACTATATAAGGTGTAAACTGTATACTCTTATTGTTTACATTTAACTTACGGTCCTGTTTCTCTTCCTGGTTTTAATAAAATGTTTACTTCTTTTTAACACTCAGTAAAGAGATTTGTATGCTTATGTGGATGCATTATTGCATGTAGGAACATTCCTTTACAACTTTTCAGCCTTCTAAAAACATTTTAAACGAACATTGTTGTAACAAGTTTGGTGTTCAGATAATAAACACCCCTAAGTCAAAGAATAAAACTATTGAGGTATTTGTATTTACATTGTATGTACACAGCATCTTGATCAAAAATGGTCTAATAAAAGCTAGTTAATGATACATTTTTACCGTACCTTAACAGGGAGAAATCCCATCACCACATGTCAACTAGTTACTCAAATTGCAATCCTGAAGAAAACCAGTAAATTGAGCTATTATTATGGCAAAAACTGCTGCTTGCTCAAAGATTGTCATAAAAACTGATTACAGGTCTCATGAACCGTGCCTCTGAATCTGGAAGCCTCCGTTTAAGAAAGGAATGGTCAACTATTTGGGTTCATAAAGCTTTGTTTATATAGTTTGAAAGAACAGTATTTCTAATACATGAAGTTATGAAAGCTTGCATCAATTTTCCTAAATGAAATTCAAAGGTTTCAAATTCTGCTTTGACACATTTCGCAAAGTGATAACTGCCATCTTCTGTCCTTCATCTCTTCCTTGGGCCAGCAGTGATGGTAGCTGGAAAATGCCCTCTGAGGACTATGAAAACCACAGGAGTCAGACTGCTGTGGATCATGCGGGGAACCTACTGTCAAGAATTGCACCAGCTCAAAATGGGATACAGTTCTCCACACATTCCAAAATTCAGATTATTAATCAAAAAAAATCTAGGCAGACTTTTAGTTTACTAGATTGTGTGGATGAACACAGGCTTTGCTAAAAGGGAAATTTCAGGTTCAGTTTTGAAAATGTGACATGCAGTTATTCCACCAGATGCGCTTTTATTGTTAAGTATCATTGTTTGAGCTGTGTCTATAGATTGATGTTGCACTTGAGACAGTCAACGGCATTTCAAATGCTTTGATTGTACAGCCTTTCAACAGTTTCAAGAGCGTGCTTGACCGGATTTCAAGCAAACTTAGTTGTGTTTTGGGTCCAGCCTGTGCTATAGATTAGATCAAAATTGCACCACAGTGTGCCACCCAGGCTGGAGCTACTCTATCCAAGTTAGAACTTAATCTATTCAGTTGAGATGCAAGTGTTAAGCACAGATGCTAACAACACTGATAGGCCCATGAATAAGGCATTAAGCTTGCAGTTTATTTTTTTCCAAAAGGGACAACAATCTGGGATTTAAAGAAAACTCTCCAGACACATTTAGAACTTGATCTTACAAGGTATCGAGCATCATGGATTCCCATTCAGTAGGCATAAAGAACGTTTACTATCTTAACAGGAGGATTGTGACAGTTTGGAAGACAATAAGCATTAGGGGCACAAAGTGCAAAATTTCTATTCTATATTACTCATTTTATTTTGTATTTATCTCAATGACACCAGTTATTTTTGCTAAAAACATGTAATACATACTGAAGCCACACTTTGTCATGAAAGAACTTAAGAGTTCTCAGATATTTATACTGCAACACCGTGCTCCCATTTGAATGACAAAATTCCTGCAGAAATTCCTGCTTTCTTGCATGACTCCTCAAGGATCTTCCTGCACTCATTATAGATCTACAAGCTTCTCTGTAAGTAAGCAGGCATTGTCTATAATGAGAAACAGCAAATAAAAAACCCAGTAAATCTTACACTTTTATATACACACTTTGATATCTACATGTTTTATATTTGGGTTCAGCATCTGGTTGATAGATTTGTTTCTATCTCAAAGGCTTATTTCTGTAAATTAAAAGCAATTATACAATCAAAGGTGATTAAATTCTGAAACTCGGAAAACAAGTAAAAAACCTGGAGGAAGTGTGATTTTGTTCATTTACGAACAGGAAAAATATTGTTATTTGGGCAAAGTAAAACAGAGATGATGTGCAATTGCCTGTCAAAATCAGGTTAAATTTTGATACCTATGACATTTTGCAAAAAATGAACATATTGGTGTAAAGAATATGGATTAAGAGAAAATACTGTACCAGGAAGGATCTAGAACCGGTGTCTTTGGAAGAGGCTCACAGGGGCTTTGAAGCACTTGCTTCTGTATCAACTTTTGCTATTAAAAAACCAAAAAGAACATTAGTGTTTTAGACTTACAACATTCTTAATTGCAAGAAGGTTTATTTGAAAAACATGTAATACAGTAAAAAGTCACAAGAGAAGGAAATATAAGACAACACAGAGGTGAGCCACATAGGATATAATTCTAGAAACAGAGATCAGACAGGGATTTGTGTTCTCATTTCTTGCACTCCCGTGCAGCAGTTCTCAAGCAGACCAGTCTTGCAGGATAGGTCCAGGTGGGATCGGCTGGGGAGCCAATAAGGAAGATGCATTTGGGAGAAGGTGATGGCAAGGACAGCACTGGAAGATGGCAGGCAGGAAGAAGACTATCCAGGGAAAGCAGTGAGCAGTGCAGAAAGCAAGAGCAAGGTGACCAGATTGGATAAGTAAGGCTTCCACCTCTCAGTGGGGTCCTCCTAATGGGACATGATCAAAGGAGCAAGTGACTGGGAGGCAATGGTTTAACTGCATCTTCTGGCAGCCACATGCATGCTTTGCTCCCGTGATCTGTGATGCTCAGCTTTGTACCTTCCTTGCTCCATTTCCACACCAAACTCTAGCAGTGCTTTCTGCTCTGCTCCCAGTGACTCCCAGCAACATACCTCCTTCTGTCTAGTTACAATCACACCATCCCTGAGGGATTTTTTCCTATTTTAGGAACTACTGATCTGGTTCGCCTCCTCAAATGAAGAAAGTGCACATACATCTAGTCCATCCCTGACATCTATTTGTCAAATCTATTCTCAAAGGCTTCTGATGAAGGCCATTTCACAACAACCCTAATCTCTCTGTTCCAGTGCTTCACAATCTTACAGCTCAGTTTCTTCCCTAATACTTAAGATAAATATTTATTGCAAATTAAGCTGAATTTTGTTTTGTTCTGCCTTTGGTAAGCACAAAGAGCAAAGGAACACCATCCTTTTTTATAACAACTTATAGCTTGAAAGACTATTTTCCTTCCTCTAATTTTCTCTTTTTGCGGTTAAGCAAATGCAGTCTTTTCAATACTTGAAAGCTCATGTTTTCTGACCCTCGTGTAATCCTTGGCTGGATTGTCCTCAGTTTGTCACTACCTCTTTGCACTGTGATGCCTAAAACTGGACTCTCTCTTTCAGTCACAGCAATACCAGTGGTGCTTATATATCATCCTCATTTAATTCATGTCCAAAAAGAATACATTAATCCGGTTATGTTGGAGATGAAAAATAAAGTTCAAAGCAGTGTCGCTACTGGTGCAATGTTTGGAACAGATGCAAACTACTGGACCAGTCAAGACTCAACAAAATTTGTTTCATCACATCATAGGCTCTTTTAAAGCATAATTGCTAAGTAGGACTTCATCCAGAGTTGTATGCAAGTAACAGAAGGATAAGTTAACCTATGAAGAATATCTGAGAATGAGCATAAGTTACATGAAGTCTCATTTTGTATGAGGGCAACATGTACATTAGTGGTTTTCTCCGTATTTAACAGTGTAGTTGAGGGTTGGACAAGATGATGTTCAAAGGCCCCTTCCAATCAAAACCATTTTACTGTTCTATGAATGTAGATATTCCAGGTAACATTTTCTGAAACCATGCTTAAAGTACATCAATGGAAATACCTTTACTAGCAGACCATGTCTAAAACAAAAATCTAATAAAAACTAATTGAATGCAAGGGGCTCTGCTCACTGCTGCATAGTCTGTAGTTTCTCAGTTTGGTTTAGGAGCTCAAATGCTGTGAAGGAGCAGAGAGCCTCACACAGTTCAGACGTGCTAACAAAAGGTCTGAACTAATTGCCCCACTCCAGCTTTACACCACTGAAGTGTTATTGCTCTTTCCAGTGGAAGCTCATTGTTGAAAAAGTGGTGTGAGACAGGTGGGTGACTTAAGCCAAAAAGGTGACTAGGTACGTATAGTAACATAAGTATGTTGCACATAAAAGTGTCTCTCTGACAGCAATCTACCTGTACACTGACACATGCAAAAATCGGTGGAGATGTGTACATGAGATGGAGAATTATAGCATAAATTGCTTTTCTCATGCACCTTTTGGCCTTTTGCCTTCACACTTCAACACCAAGCTATTACTGTCTGATTAACTGTTCTACCCTCACACCAAATATGAAGCATATCAAGGATAACTGATGGAATACTGAGCCCTAAATGTTTTCTCGGCATTTGTTTGGCCTGTGCTATTTGGGAACAATAAAAGCATCTCATATTCATAATGCTAATACATACATACTACCACAGATCACACCATCAAGCATTCTCCCTCTATCTTATTGTGTTACACAAAATGCAGAGATAAACATTAATATGTATTATTAATATGTAAATATAATTAATCATAATAGGATGTTCCTGACATTTTATCACTGCTGTTGATAAAACATAATTAAAATTGTCTGGTCAAATTTTCAGTGCAGCTAGAACTGACATCTGTGTTCTTGCCATTTACATGTGTTTATCTAAAGATTGTTACACTTCTAAAAGGCTCCTTATTTCATTCCGTTCCTGGCAGAAAGTTAAGCAGAGCTGCTAGCCCTTTGCACAATACAATTAGTGAAAAGTCATACAAAAGAATGAAAGCCACACCTTACAAAGACGGAAGCTAAAATGATTGTGAACTCCGAAGAGGACAGGAATTTCAGGCACTATTCTCACAAAAGATTATAAAGGAAATTAAACACACAACGCCTGTGTTCTGAGCTTGCACACCCATGTGATGGGAGAGCATTCAAATCCAAGTTTTGCATTATTCAGAAACAGTTGGACTTTATTAAACAAGAACTCCACGGAAAAGCTCCATGAGCTGGTGAAGAATCATAAGAGGACTATTGTGTTGGGGAGCTGAAACTGCTCGGGAAAAAAAAAAAAAGAAAGGCTGTATTTTAAGGAGATGACAAAAGTAAGAATGAGACTGTGCACGCAGAATGCGACCCAGAAAGTATTTTTCACTGTCTCTTCCAATAAAAGAATAGGGTGGGATAAACTGAAAGTAGCAGGGCTTGGAGGCAAAGGAAGGGTTGGTCTTTCTGGGCATTGACAACTCATCCTTGGAACTCTCTGCTGCAGGATGCTGAGGACACCCTGATTTTCTGCAGGCTTTAGAAGTGACATAGCAAAGAAATAGGAGAAAAGTCCACACCTTTTCCTAGTCTTCCACTATGGCTAACTTGCTTAAGTGGCATAAAATCCTGCGATATATCACCTCAAACAAAACATAGCAACAGTGCTGCTACATTTTCACCTGTGTTTAGGAACACATATGCAAACAAGACCATATTTGCAACTGCTGTTAATGTGAGAGAACTCTTACTATTTTGTACATACAAAAGTAGTAATACAAGGCAATGCAGCATTTCATTACACCTGTTTTCCTTTCATTACATCTATTTTCCTTTAATAAAATTAATTCCATGTATTCAGACTCACTATTGGCCAATACTACGTTTTTGTCACAAAAGAGAAAGAGAGAAAGCAAGAATATCTCACAGTATTCTTTATATCCGCTCCATGAATACGCAGGGTATACTAGATTATCATGTTGGTGTAATGCAGTTGATGAGATAGAACCCATTACTGTAATTTAAAAATTACTTGCATTTTTAAAGGTCATGCAGCTGTTTTCAGTTATATAATCTGTAGAATGATGTAATGGAGTAGGAATAAAGATAGAGCAGAAGATAATGTGACTGCCAACAATATGTACTTGTAGAAGATCTTCTTACTTTTTTTCTGTCTTCATAAATGAAAATTGATGCAATGCTTTTTTAAAAGCAGATTGGGACTACATGTTTAGCCATGTATCCTGACTAGGTTCCCTTGGAATAGAGGCAGTTGTACTTGGAGGCTTTATGAATATAAAGATTAATGAATTTGTACAATTTGGGCATGCAAAGCATTTTTATCAGGCATATTCCATTTAGAATAAGCAGTAAACCATATATAAGGGTTGTGTCAAAGTTTACTGAATAGGGCCCTTGATAGCTAATGTAACATTTCTCCAACAAATCAAAGGTATTGTTCTATGCTCACATGAATATACAGTAGCCATTACCTTAAATTTAAAACTCACTGTGAGCAGCAAACACACTGTGGGGATATGAAGGCCATATTGTATCAGTGGAGTCTGCAGAGATTTTCTTCATATGGCTTTGCCTGGTTGAAATATATGTTGCAGTTGAAAGCTAAAGGGATTACTTTTGAATAGTCATCACAAAGGTTGATTATATTCGTATATCATTTAGCTGGACCCTGCAGGCTATTATTCCATTAGCTGTGCTGGCCCTGCACTGTCAAAAAGTTGATCATATAATGTAAAAAGGTTACATGCTCTGTTAAGGTATGTGAAGTAACTTGAAACAGCAATCTTTTAAGAGCACTACAGCTTTTTAGTTAAAGGTAGATTGCATTTCAAATAAATACCCACAAAATGGAATAAATACAATAAACGTACCTTTGTTTCCTATTTTTCTTACTTTGAATAGGCCATATATAATTTAGTAAGTTAATTGTACCAGGTAAGACATTGGCTATAGAACATTTTTTTTCAAGCTCCAATCCAAAGAACTATACGTCAATAGAGCTGCGTCTTTACGCAGAACGCTTACTGAAATTACGTTTCTGGTGAAAAAGATTTGCTGATTATGTTTCCCTCACACATACAAACACACACACATTTTCTTTCAGTGCTTAATAAAATGGATCTTCAGATGGCTCCATTATGTGGATGCCTTAATATTATTTTATGCTAAAACATGGACAGCACATTAGATTGAAAGCATCTTACCATTCCACAAAGCAGAGTAATCATGGACTATACCTAGATAGCAAATGTTCCCTTTGGGGAAACAATACCAACAACACAGGCTAATGAATCACAGTACTTATTAATCACGGGCATTTGTAAGAGCCACATATAATAGAGATGAACTCTAAAGATTAGGAAGGTTAGAAGGTGGCACTGAGAAAAGGACAGATCAACCAATTGCATTTTAGAGTAAGTTTATGGATGAGTATTTGCCTCAATGCAATCATGCCCATGCTTGCTTCAGTCTTTCTAAGCAGGCAGAAAAGGAGCTACAATTTAGTCAGCTCGGTTCACTTAGCTTTCAGATCCTTGTAGGACAATTTGGCAAAAATAAATAAATAAAAGAATACATACAAGACCCTTAGGGCTTATGGCCTAGTTAGATGTAAGACAGTGCTCCTTTATTAGACAAAGTTGCTTAATTTAGATTGTAAAAGCAAGAGTTAGTTCTCTTTCAGTATACTGTATATATTATTCAGCGCAATGAATGAGTCTTTATGACTACAAATGGGAGCCTTTAATGAACTACAGCAAGCATTTGAGCAGGTAGGTTTCTCTGAATACAGGCTTCACAGATGGGTAAGTTTATGAATGGGAAGCAGAATTTATTTTATGTGCTTTTAAAGAACCCACTCAGCCTATGGCTCTATAAGGAGAGCCCAAGGTTTTTACGGTTTGGATGAGAAAACCTAACAGGAATATGAATTTTTCTCTGCCTAATAACTTCCATTGTTTACTTTTTCATATTCAACAGTCCTCAGACAAGTTAATTTTCCTCTCTCATGTAGTTTGGGCACGTGCTAGACATTTGTACAACAATGGAAATCTCTTTTGATCTTATGTTTTTCAGTTCTGTTCACTGAAAGTTATTCACTACTCTGTGGCAATATAGCATAGCAGCATCTTTTGCACAAACCGTTTGTTGAATACCAACTTTAAATAACAGCTCTGACAGATCAGATTGTTGACTGCAGGTAGAAAAAAAATAATATTTTCTCAAGGCCAAAATATGACACTGTCTTTTGTGTATCTGGAAGTTATAAATCACAAAAACTCTACACAAATTTTTGTGACACAAAAATCAGCTTCAAAAAACATCAAGAAGATCTCTTCAAACATGAAGAAATTAAACAAAATAGCAGCCCGTTTATGGTCTTACCATTACTGTCAACAAATTCTACATGAAATCCAAACTATCAGTTTAAAGTTTCAATTCAGCATCTCATCTCTGTCTCTACTCCAACCCACGATAGGGAGAAATTAAGGAAACAATATTTCTGGTTCTGTTATCTTGAAGCTTCCTCAGTGGAAGGCAAAGTTTTGCAGCAACACAGAGGAGGCCAAGTGTCTGACCAGTTGGTTAATCAAGTTTTCCAGAAAGTAAACGAAAATTCCAAGAAGGCCCAGAGAAGACTTTCTTTTGCTTCACCCTCAAGCCGGATGCAGAACAAAGATCACAATTGGAACTTACTTGCTCTCTCCTAAAAATAGGACAAGCCCTGGGGGAAGTTCCCAAGAAGGCAAAGTTCTGAGCAAACCAGGGCTGCTCACTCATGGTAGAAGCAAAATCTCAGCCGTGGTGACACTGAGAAGTTGGTGAGGAGACAACATACAAACAGTATAAAAATGCTTTCACTACTCTATCTCTGCTGAGAACCATGAGCCACCGGAACCTACTTGAGTCCAAAACCTACTCAGAAATCCTTATGTACGGAAATCCTTGTCTTGCTCACAGAACTGGTGTTTTACAGTCCCGGAGAACTTTTGTCAGTATTTTTAAAGATACACACATTTTTATTAAAGCCTATAGGAGTATCTTAATGATATATGCACACATGTTTTTAACACACATCTCTAGGGTTGTGAGTGAAATCTAATCTCATTGCAAAGGGCAAAGAAGCAGCAAGTTTCAGACAACATAATGATAATAAGAGAAGCAGCATATTTGTTCCCAATTTGTGTGCAGAATTATCATCTCTATTTTAATTTTAGAGCAAAGCAAGTTGTATCAAGTGCTCAGTAAACAAGTACAACACATTAGATGTGAAAACACAGATTTCAGGATTAGCAATGATTCTAAGACCAATTCATGCCCAAATCAGCACATTGAAAACATTTTGCTGTCTTTCCCTAAATCACTACAGTCCTTGTCCTGTAAAACTTTTAAACACTCTGCTTGAGAGCCTACTTTACACACATGGCTATGCATAAAGCCTCATACCTTATCCCTTACTCGTATAGACGTACTGCACTAAGTCTGGTGAGCACTTGTTATAAAAGCCCCATTAAAAACTGCAAAACAGGACAGCAGGACAGTTCATAACTGCATTTTGCAAACATCGCCTTCTACCCATTGAGCAAAATATGTCACTGAACAGACAAGCTCAGTACTTAAATCACTGGTAGCGTGTGATATTTATGTCTGAATATGCAGCTTGATGTGTCTTCAAAGGATCTGGCTGTCACAGAGTGCTTAGCACCCCTTTCTCTGAAATTCAGGTCCCTCAAAGGTGTCCCAAAGGAAGGGAAAACTGGAGAGCTCAGATTACTTAAACACTTCCTCTTGGTTAATTACATGTTATTAGCATACTGAGATTCAAATATAGTATCAGACTGCTCTGATTAGAAGTATCTCTGATTATAGTTCTTTTTGCTTTTATCTCTGTGTTTTGACATGAGTGCTCTATGTAATTTTGTTGAGTTTCTTGTTCTGCAGATCTCATTCTTTATGTTCTGGTTTGGCTCTGCTGTTTTCTGGCCTCTAAAGGCTTACCTACTCTTCTATAATTATATGTAAGAGTATTTCTTCACGGTTGAGGCTTCTTTATTTCAGCATCTCTAGTGACTACTCTGCCTGGTGGCTCACAAACTGTTTATCATCTGAGGCCTCTATAAAGTAGGAGGGTTTTTTTGCCTGGGAAACTGTCTTCCAAGAGCTAGCCAAACATCTTCTGGGTACAGAAACCGAAGCCAGTGAAGCAGAGAAAACCCAGCAATGCATCTGCTAGAAAAAAAGAAGAATGCCAGGGAGATTTTTTTTTTTTTTCTCCTTATCTGACTTCAGTTTTACATCTTCTAATGCATCTTAGGCATGAGTGGCATCCTCTCTGGCTAAGGAGATGCAGGGGAAGCATCTGGAAGATTATGTTCTTTAAAAAGAAGATACAGAATCCCTTATGGAAGTATCAGTTTTCTTGTGACTGAGGTTTTCTGGGGAGAGTATCATTCTCTCTAGCAGCTAAAGTCCTCCTCAAAGATTGATGCAAAGTGCTCCTACTTCTCTCTTAAAAAATAACAACAACAAAACAACCAACCAACAAAACAGAACAAAAAACCCCAACCAAAACAAACAAAAAAACAAACCCCAACCAACTAATCAAACAAAACCCAGCTGCTGGAAAATAAGGTCCAGGTTCACCTGCATTCACATGTGGTGACATGGATATAATGCTGCGTGACCTACCTCTCCCATAGATACTTTGCAGAAGCTTCTTTGTCTTAGCTTTCTTTGCTGATTTTACCAACAGAGTTAGATGAGATCTACTTCTCTTCACTAGCCATTGGAAGCAGCACTGAGTGTTGGGATTCTTCCTCTAAGGTTTCAGATTTATGGCCATGTTCTCTTTCAGACAACATGGGACAACTTGAAAAGCCACTACTTGTCTTCTTCCATCTTTACAGATAAATAGAGAACCCCAGCTTTCAGGCCAGTCATCCACTTCTTTTGATGAGAAATAGATTCAAATGAAAAAAAGATTACACTGAAAAACAGAAATGGATTTTCTGTTTTATTAGCAGTCTGCGTAAGACTTGTGAGCTACTTCAGAAAGTTATAGAACTACAGAGATTTTTAAGAAGATGCCAGTAGAGGCTAGAATTTAAAAAATAAATGGCTAGTCTGGACCAAATACTCAAGTGATGCAACCAATGAATCTTCACTGAAGTCAGCACAGTTAGGTCAGCTTTGCCAAACTGCTTCAAAACAGGTCTCTTTCAAAAACATTGGATTTCAGACACCCCTACTTGGATGTTTAAGGGTCTTCAAGCACAGCCTTATTCCAGCAGAAGGAATTTTTCACAGGCACAAATCTTGAAGGGTGCCCTTCTTCCAGTAGCAGAGCCCTAGTTAGATCCTGGTATGAAAATGAATTTATCAGGCATAAAACTAGAAACTGTACTTTGGCTTCTTCTGGGTTTTGTTTAGATTGTACCTATTGTACTATGAACCGGCTAAGAAGAATATTTGTCATATGAAAGAATAAAAAAATATTTTGCAAAGGTTTTACTTGAGCTGAGCATTGGTTTGTGGTGAACTCGACAGCCTCTGCCAGAGCAGTGCCAGGCCAGCATGCTCACCAACACGAACAATCTCCAGCCATTGCACAAACTCGGTGGGCACAAAGGGGCACGGTGGGTCACACGCAAGCCTGTCAGGCAGATGGCAGCGGGCAAACAGTCTTGGAAAGGTTTACTTGCCTGACTGCAAATCTCTCTGGTGAACTGCTTGCTGTGGTTCTATTTAATTCTTAATCTTTGCTTCTCTGTTTAATTCCTAGCTGCTTTAGAGACCTGTTGTAGCACAGCAGTTAAAAAAATATTCACATGTACTGTCAGGCCTCCCCAAAGAGCACTAACTTGACATGTAGGCCATGACAGCTGGGCTTGGACTACTAAGAAATCTAATCCAGGGTTTCCATCATCTCAGTTGTTGCCTTTCTTTCATTACAGTTTGACTCAGCCCCTAATGGATTCAGCTTTATAAAATCAGAAAAAGAGGAAAAGAAAGCAATTTATTCATGTTTCACTAGAGCTCACAGAAGACATGAAATTGCTCTAAAAATGCAAATTATTTTGTGCCACACAAGTGAGACTGGGCAGCTAAAGCTCTTAGAGGAAGGCTCTTTCCCAGGACTAATGTTTTTATACCCAGTGATTGAATAAATCGATCCTTTATTATCACATCTCTTTTACTCTCCTTTTTCTTCAGAAGAATGTAACCAAAGGTAGCAAAGTGTCCTTTTTAATTCTAGGAAAACTGATTATGCGTGTTAATTTTGTTTTTAATCCCTGACATATCAAAATAAACACCATAGACATGCGTAGCAGAAATCAATAAATCTCTTAAGCATCAAGTTGGTAAAAACAAGGATTTAGTAAGAATCCAAGATGTAAAAGACTAATGTACAAACTAAGCCCTTATTTATGTAATGTGCCTTTATACAAGCTCAATATAAACCTGAAAGAAACTATTTCAGAAGAGCAAAAATGGTTTACTTGCACTGCATCAAAAATGACCCCATAAGACCTCCTTTACTGAGATAGTCTAGATATTTAATGTGAACATATGTTTTTAAAGGATTTCTTGTCTTATGTCCAGTCATTCTTGTTAATTCATGGGACAGCATACTGCAGATGTGCTCTTTTTTTATGTTACATAAAGCAAAAATTACATTTAACAAGTGTAAGGTTGGTCATAAAAAATAAATAAAAATAGACTCTTAAAAGCTGGGAAATCACAAAGTGAAGCTATCAGTCATTCTTATTGAGAAGGGTGAGGACAATGTGAAATAAAACTTGCACATCCGTGAACAGACATTCCTAAAATGCCAGCACTTGGCTGTTATTTCACATTCTCTATAGGTTGCTTTCATTGGCCCAATATTTCTTCCTTTAAGGTAAGCTGTAATGCACATTTTCACTAGATGCCCTTTCTAGCCACTGACTTCAATTTTAATAGCAATTAAATTAAATATTTTGAACCTATCTGCAAGTCTGTTTACTTGAAAGAACAGAAAACACAGTCAGTTTTAGTCTTTGTGTGTTCTCCTTCTAAGAACTTCACATATTTGTTTTAACAATAGTATTCTTCATCAATGTAATTGTTTAACATGCAAATAAAGTAACTTTCACAATGATTAGTTTTCTAATACTAATCCAAATATAAGTACCTATTTGTGCATCTTATTGATACGTACAGTAATCATACTGTTATTACTGGTATTTAATTCTGTATGGCTTTACTCCTTCCTGAGTGCAGATGAGACAAGCAATACCTCTTCAAAAAAGGAATGTTCCCTTCTGCTTTTTACTGACACTAAAGATCTTCATCCTGTATACATAATTTGTAGCCAAGTACTATTCTCCCCCAAACCTCTTAGGTTGGCATAAGATGGCATACTCAAAGACCTACTACAAGGAATTTCTAATTAGAAGTAGCTCTTAGAGATTGGGTACAGTGTAAATTCAAGCCAAGACATGGAACCAAAATGGCTTGTGAGGCAGTGAGGTCAGATTTCCTTTTATTCACACATAGAGAACAGACAGAAAAGTTCTTCCTTTGGACCACTCATCACCATTTGCCAATAAGAAAAATTGCCTCAGCAAGATGGATGGAATCCACAGTAAGTCAACAGTGAGATTTTAACTCAGTTTGAGTCTTTCCAAAAAGTGGACACTTCTAGAGTAACACATTCCCAGCACCAGTCCTCTTACTTGGAATGTGCCACAAGGATTAAGTCTAAATTTAGTTCTTTGTACAGCTGTAAAGGGGAAAGATCACATTAGACAGCACCAAATGCCAGCAACATACGAGTGACTTGCACAGACCAAGAGGCCTGAAGCACAACTGAATGTATCATTTTGATGTGTTATTTAAGTTATTGATTATGTTACCTGGTTCAGACCAGAACAACTACATCCATGCAGGCAGATCTGCACATCAGCTAAATCACTTCTGAATTTTGGCCACTCTTTCTTCCTATTTATTTTTCTAGATGTCTAAGTGGAATTCAGAAAGAAGAATCATTCTGTGGTCTTCTAGGAACACAATGTAGAGATTGCTAAGTAAATTCACCTCTATTAAAAGTATAGGCATCTCAAATACACATATTTTTGATAAATTTACATTCACATTATTGTTTGCAATGGCAAAAAAGCTTAACAATTAATAATTATATGAAAAGGTAAGTTTAGTATGAGATTGGTTTTTCTATTTTATAGGAAAAACATGCCACAGAGAGCAATATTTACAACTCAGTTCCCTGGGAGCTTTTAAGTAATGCTGTAACAAAACAGAGTATTTTACTATAACTTATTCTGAAGTTTAATTACACACACACACAGAGCAGATTTACAAATAAATGAAGACTATAGCTACTGGTATTTTAGAAGTAGTACTAATAGAGAAGCTTGAATTATGAAATGTGAGGGATTTGTTTTGAAGAGTTCTGAATCTGATTATGGACAACTATTTTTATTAAGACAATGTTAATTATTTCTTATACAAAATGTGTTTGTTAAGGAAATATTTATTCACCAAAAGCAAAGATAAACTACTTAATGTGAGCTGTATCACTGCAAAACTAATGGTTCAGAGCTGGACTGAATCCTGGCTCTGTAAAGCTTCACAAATTTCTTCGTTGACCATTTGGTAATAATGCCTGCAATTTTAATAACCTGAATGGAATTCTTCCATTAATGGCAATTGAACCCTGGTGATTCTAATGAAACACATGTTGTACAGCTAAATATTTTCTGTAAAATGTTAGGTCAAAGTTTTTACCTTGCCCTCAAGTCACCAAGGGAATTCAAAATCTTAAAACTATATTTGTATTCCATCTTTTCCCAAACTATACTAAGACTATGGTTGAAACTCACCTTCAAAGATGTTATATATTAAAAAAAAAAAGGGGGAGAAAAACGAGAAACACATTATCTAAATCCTCAATAGTCTTAAAACAGACCACAAGAACTATCTTGAAGAGAAGGGAGCTATGAAGGGAATCATAAGCTACTCTCCCAAAACTGAATCGCTGAATCAGGCATCAAGGAGTTACTGAGAATCTTGATTTTCATTTTTTCAGTTTACAAGCTTGAATCAATACTCTCTGAATCTTTAGGATCATAGTCCAACTGTAGCATTCACGTAATTTAATCTTGTTCATTCAAGTATAAAGTTCTACCTTAACAGAAGTCCCTAATGCTTTATTTTTAGTTTCTTCAAAACTTTGCTTTTACTTCCTGACTTAAACCTACAAATGAGCCAGTTCATTAAAAAAAAAAAAAAAAAAAAAGCTAGCTTGTTCTTGTGTCAACATTATCCTTTAATTTAAAAGGTCTTCTGACTTAGTGTTTATTCATCTGTGTATGTGTATACACTCTACTAACTACGATGGGATTTGGAAGATGCACTAAGTATTTCACTGTATTCAGAGCTTAAAAGGAGATCTGTCTGGATTTTAATATTTTTTTTTTTAAATATTGCATTATGATGCTACTTAACTAACTTGACAGCAAAGGGGTCTTGTATCTGCAGACAAGTCCTTAATACAAAAAAGTTATATAATATCAATATAAGGTTACATATTTACCTACATACTTTTAGGTGCTGTTCTTTTAAATGTAGGTGTTGACTAGGTAAAAGAATGTAAATACAAAAAAACCCAGCACGCTTAGGATGCTGTAAAGTGAAAGATTAAAAGTTAAGCTGTTGAAAAAAAAAAAATTAAAAAATAATTTGAAAGAAAACAACTTGAATTTTTCATTTCTTCAAATCCCTGCCCCCACTTTTTGGGTGAGAAGGCAAAACTCTTAGAAGGTACAAATCTTTCCTTCATTGAGTACTGATGCTACAGTCTCACTACATGTATACATTCCAAGTTCTTCCTCTCTCTCAAGTACACAAAGACTTCTAGGATGGCTTCACTGAACTATTCCCTCCATTCATTTCCCCAAAGAGGTTCAAGTTTTTCTCCACTGACTTATCAATAACTAATGCCATGGTATTTGCCTAAGTCGGCTGCCAACTTAAAACAGTGTCCCTGAGGAGTAAGATGCTTCTTCAACTCATAATTTGATTAAGATGTTATCTCAAGTCAAATAATGACACTTAGCTATCACGTCAAACTTGATCTCTGACTACTTAACAAGTCCTGTGAGAAAAGAACTAGGAGAGAAGTCCTGGTGTCGAATGAAATGCAGGGAAAAGATGGAAGAAAACCTTCCAGACAGCAAAAACGTGATAACAAGGATGAAGGAAGAAGGAGTGGAAATGGTCATGAACAATGCAGCATTTTCTTTTCATACAACTAATGAATGAGACAGTACAGTGAAGAAACAGTAAGGCACTAAAAGTTTAGTTGCCACATAAGATTGTATTCTGTCATTGATTATTGTGGAAGCTTCCCCTGAACATTTCAACATGCAAGAAGGAAGGAACAGAAGTCTCTAACATATAGCTCTTAATTAAAAGCAGAATGAGGGCCTCTGTAGTTTGTCATGCCTGTCAGAAATTCCCTTGGATAGCACAGAAGAACATTGCTGCTTTGCAATCACTCTGTATCCTGCTCATTTGCCACTGACATATAAACCAGCTCACAGCTACAACCCAAGAACATCAACTTGACACCCTCGCTGCACCTACAAATAGCTGATGATTACCCATTTTTAAACTGAACTCTAATGTTAACTTTCATGATGCCAAGATACTGGAGACAATTGTCTAAAATAGAAAAGCTGAAAGATTTCAGGATATAGGCATAATAATACAACTTGGTCCATTGCTTTATTTTATAAGGACTGCACAAAGATAACAGAACACAGATTTTAGGTACCACATCTCCAGAGATTCCATTATTTTCTCATTTCTATTTGCATCCTTACAATAAAATAGTGGGAGAAAGCAAAATCGCATGCTTATTTTTCTTTTTTTACCCCACAAAACACACACACACAAAGAATTAAAAGAGAACACAAAGAATTACAGATAACAGCAGAAAGGCAAAATGTATTCTTGGGATGTTGGTCACTGAGGAAGACCTCCAGCAGTGATCACACTAGCATCTTTGTTTTTAGGCAAGAGTGAGAGGAACAGTCCCATACTGAAACACCATTGGAGAAGAAATAGAACAAAGTGAGAAATGAATCCAGCAAGAAAGTGGTATTTTCTCAAGAGGTTTAAGGGACATGTACATAGGCATTGCTTAAATCAGTCTTAATACCAGAATAATATGAAGTGCTAAACAAGGCATTAATTAAATCCAAAAATATTCCATGGGAGAAGAGGCCAGTAAAAATCTGATTTTCATACTAGGCAAATTAGCTACAACTCTGATAACCCAAGCATTCTACAATTCTATGGTATTTTTGGCCACTAAAACTCATTCATTTTAAACCTGACATTTTCTGAGCATTAAGGCCTATCTGGCTTCCATTCAAAAGCTACTAACAAACGATGTTTTGTGAACACTGATCTTTCCAGGATATCAAATGACTATTTTTACTTGCAAAAATAACACTAATTCTACCTATCATGCTATGCAAAGGCATGCAGACTGTTTTTTTCCCTACAATTTTTATCAATGATAGAGCATAACAGCATTGTCATACAAAGATTGGACGTTAAACTATTATCTTAACACTGCCCAAGGGCTAGATGCCTTGCTCCATATACTGAAATTGGTAACTACTAGTTGCTACTAGCTACCAAAAATCCCAACCCAAGCACTGATATTTATAAACAGAAGCACCACTTCCTGGAGTGAGTGGAGTTTACAGGCTAGTCTTCAGCTTGCAGATCATCTGCAGCAGCCCTGTGGGAGGATAGTTTTTATAAATAAAATATTTGTGAACAGCGGTAGTCACAGCATTATTACAGAGTCCAAAAAAAGATATCAAAGGGCACTGTTGCATGTGTTGAGCAACACGTCTGCATTTATTTTTTCCCTCTGAACACTTGTATACTTCTATACCATGCCCAGAAAAAAACCCCATTCTTAAGGTAGTTTAAAAAACAACACAGAACACGTGTTTTTAAAAACTAGTGATATTGCTTTTGTACATACATGAAAAGAATTTTACCTACTGAATTAATTATGGTCATTAACCATTGTTATGTGTTTTGCATTTGACTGAGGATACATTCTGAAATCATTGCTTACACCCTAACTTTCTTTTCCAGAGGAAGAGTGAAAGGCTAGGGCAAAGGTTGAGAAAACCTTTTAAAAACAAGGCAAAATCACCTTTAAATCTGGCAAACTTCTGTGCCATCCAGGCCTTCACACAAACACACACACACTCACACAGCGGCTCTTGCTCATGTTCCTCATTTCTGGCAGAGTGGCCTAAAGCAATGGTAGCAGGACCATGGCGACTGGTGATGGCTAAAGAAGCCCATAGGAAAATGAATAAAGCTCTAGTCTGTATCATCTTTTAACTGCATCTCTGTCAACAGCGAGGAAGTTGACAATGTGCACCTAACTTCATGTCTTCAATCATTATATATCTGTTGTCCTCTTCTGTGAGGGACTTTGATCCACTGTGGAAGTAACACTTGACGAGGCCATGGAAAACAGTCCACAGGAAAGTGTCTGCAATTGAAATGTTGTGAAGACAGCGCAGTAGTTTGTAACACAATTTGAGACTTGTTCTGATAACTTGCGAACCACCTTTACTCCCCATTTATGTGGGATAAGCCCGATTCCTAGGTTTTTATTGTGGAAGTGGGGAGGACTTAGGTAGGTACAGGCTTCTTGGTTTCTCTGTGAAGCGAAATGATAAGAACTTCAGGATTTGGGTTTAATATGGTAAGGAAAAAACGTTCCTATCCTATTCTTTCTAGTATCGAACAGAATTTACAGAAACTTGTGTTTGAGTGGAAATGCTAAAGAAATCTTGGATAATATGTTTATAATTCATTTATCATTTACAGTGAAAAAAAACCATGATAGACTAGAAACCTGCATAAATGTAGGAAAACAAGTTCATCAAAATACATCACCCAGCACAAAGTATATGCCAGCAATGAGCCTGTCAGACACAGAGGCAGTACTACAATGCAATATGCAATCTTAGTTCTTTGTTAACAGAGCATTACGCTGGGTTGATTAATGTGAAAAGCATGGATGATCCAAGAGCGCGCATTGGGATTACATATTACTACCTGGACCTGCACATCATTCAGTAAAACCTGGCAGGATTTTTGATCCTTTAAAGTACTGGTACTCCATCACAGTCCAGACCTTCAGAGATGCTGTCACTGGGATAAATACCAATATCTGTACTGATCTTACCATTTCCTCCCACACAATGTCATTAGCTTCAACCAAAGACTGCAAAATATAGTTAAGCGTTCATTTTGCATGACTGTCAATCGTAAGTCTTACGGGTGTCAGTAATTTATAACAAAATTTCGCGTCAGTCTTTGGGATTTTTAGGGTAACACACCAAATAAATAGAAATTATTGCAAGCCAATAGATTCGCATGCAGATTTGGTTCAGATTTTTCAAAGAATCCCTGGATCTCATGAAGTTACCAGTACCAGTATTTCAGGAAATTTTCATTTTCTTCTTATGCTGTACTAATGTAAAAGTGTTCAGTTTAGTTTGTAACAGTTATTGCCCACAACTGAGCATGACAGCATTGGTCACAGAAGATTGGACATTAAACTCCTAAAATTATGTCATTTTAATTTTATTTATTTATAGGAAGTGTTTACCACAAGCTCAAACAAGAATCACCCCAGTTTTGTGATTAATACACATGCTGACCAGGCTTATCCTTGTGGCTTCAAAGATAGTTTTTTATAAACCACAGTATCTGCTGTGCCCATCCCCTAGTAATCATGATATCTTTAGAACAAACCCATTCAAGCAAGATTCTGATGCAGATTTTGTTTCCTGCATATATTTCAGCGTTGAAATAGGAGCTATGCAGAACATTCCTGGATTATATTATCTGAGTTGGGGGTCAAAGCCTCCTTGTATTCCTTTGGGTACGACGTGGGAGTTGGAGAAGACTTTAGCTGAGCATCATCCCTAAATGTTGTGGGTTTTTTTTTTTTAATTTTTCTTTCAACCAGACTTGTGCCTGTTGTTTCCCTTTCACTTACTCTATCTTTGGTGTAGTATAGTATACATAATTTAAATAACCAGGGAATCTCTCTGGGCTCAAAACCACCTGCTGGCTTATATTAGCTAATTAATGGTGATTTATCCAAGTTACTAATTTGAGTGGAGCTGATTGCCTTTAGGAATTTTGAGAACGTTGTAAGAATTTTGATTATAATTATGCTTATTTGATGGGCAGTCTACTAAAAATACTTTTAAAAAAAAACGTGCCTGCCAGATGATTTTTAGCAGTGCCAAATAAATGACTTTGTGTTGTTTTGTACTTGAGATCGTGTATTCAGGTAGTTTGTTTACTCTGCTACTCAATTTCATCTCTGTCTGGCTCCCTATCATTTTCTCTTTTATATTAGGGTTTATTTGCCTAGCTTTGAAACAATGACTGCTTGAAAAATAGTACTGATCTTGAACCTGCAGAGCTTAATCATTTTCACAAAAACTAATATAGCAGATTCATTTTAGCCAAACTTCTCTGTCATGCTGACCTGATTCCCAGGGCCTGAAAGTGTGAATTTAATGGTGGTACAATGTCTGAGGTAAGAATATAATAGAAACCTCTCAGCAGTATATCTATTGGATCAGTGTAATTTCTTTTTTCTCTACTGGTCTCAATGTCTCTTAAGGCAATCTAGTCTGCAGACAGCAAAGGAGACTGGCCTTTGCTTTTACTGTGATCCCGGTGCTACTTAGACTAAACAAAGAATCAGCTCCCTAGATAAGGTCTACAGTAGACATCTGTTAAACACATAATCCTAGAGGAAAATTTACTCTATTAAAAAAAAATAAAATTCTTTTGCTGTGAATTTAAGAGGATACTACGGTAAGGTCTATCCTGAAGACCAGAAAATACACTTATTACAATTATTGCTTTTATAGACAGAGGTGAGGAATATTTTCTTTTAGTCATTTTCAGATACTAAAAATGAGAATTGTACAGCACATTCTCTGGAAAGGAACAAGAACCTGGTGGTAGATACGCTGGCTTCCAGTACACATTTGTAGATGAAAATTTAACAGAACTAAAATAATTCACCAGACTGAAGCAGAATGTAACGCACATGAGAATTTCTACTTTTGCTGGATCTACTATCACACAAATATTCATGTCGTGCAAATTCCTTCTACAGCAACTTGTAAGATAAAGGAAACTTAGGATAGGACCCATAATAAGCATGCTCTCACAGATTCTTCTTAAGTCAGAACTTTCTGAGAAAGCCTTGTCTACTACTGATGAGATGGGAGAAATTGTAGACAAGTTTCCTCAGTCTCCATTAATTTTACATGAGGAAAGTATATAAAAACTACAATTTGTAGAAAGTGTTTTTAAAACTGGAGCACTGCATTTAGGCATTAATGCCACATATCTTTGATTGGAATCCATGAAGTGCAAAGTAATAAAAATAAGGCCCTGGAATAATACTTTTAATCAGAATCAACTGTACCTGAGCCATTTTGGACAGACACTTTTCTAACATACTCTTTCAAAATCTCCAAACATACACAGATTTCATTCTCTCCCTAGGCTTCTTATAAATAAAGTGTATATTTCCATTGGGAGTTATGGGTAATCAACATCTCAAATCGCTTTAAATATTTAGGTATGGCTTTCACTGCCTAATTATAAATAACCAATATTAAAGAGATCTGACCTTAGGTTTCAGTAAGCCCTTTTCTTAAATAATGACAGATTAAGAGAAGAATTAATGGATAACTGTGCTTTTCTGTGATTATTTAAGGAATAAGAAAAAATTATATCAGAGAGGAAAAGTGAGTTTGACACAAAGCATATAGGTGGCAAAGAGGGAATAAACTGCTATCTCATACTGTACAACCCTCAGTGCCTTATCCTCTCCAGATATTAATCTCTGTGTGCTTTTCGGATAGTCTGAGTCCTTCCCATGGTGTCAAGTGCCGCTCAGAATGAAAAACCAGACTCCCTAATTTTTGTCCAAGTTAAGCTGCTCTTTGTTGTTAGGCTTTTCCTCTCTGAATAGCGTTCAATGAAATAAACTAGAAAAATTCAGCGCATTTTCTTCGCTACTTATTAATTAAAAATTACCTTACTGTTAAGTAAAAAGGAAGACAAAGGACAGAGGTGTTACAGTTCACTTTTGCAGTCGAACTTGCTCAGCTACATCACAGTAAGCTACAGAGCTTTTGTTTTCTACAGCAAAATAACTAATGCTACTGTTAGATTTTTCACTACAAATAACACACCTTTTTTGGCAGAGAAGACAAAGCCAACTCCCCCTCCAGTTTCTCTACAATCTTTGATCTCTTAATTCGCCTTTCTCTTTCCCCTTGATGTTCTGGCCTCTCTGATCTCTGTTCATCACTACCATATATGTCCATATAATCTCCCACTCGTAATAACTTTAGGACAACCAGAACCTCATCCTTCATCTCTGGCAGACATGCATTTCTTTGAAAATAAAAAGCTCAGCAATCTTGTGGTCTCCTTTTAGACCAGTTTGTCAGTGATGTTCTGCAGGACTTTCTGATTATGAGATTTTGATTATGACCGCCTAAATTCACTAAGCAGGTCAGTGAACCATGCCTATGAACACTAGTTTTACAAGATTTTGTAATAATGAAAAATATGTAAAAGAAAAAATAAATATTTTGTCATGTCATATTTAAAGTATTGCCTGATTCACTCAATTGTTGGTCATAAACATGTGAATTTTGCACAATATGTTGATAAGATAATGATCAATTTTAATTTTTGGGTAACTTTTTGACGTGTCTACTTACCTGGTGCCCAATAAAAAAACCCTTAATCTTTCAGTAACTAATTGATGAAGAGCATAAGTGGATGAAATTGAAAATACGTGAGATACATGAAGTGTTTGCATCACCAAATACTAGAGCAAGAAATTAAAGTACAAGTTATTTATAATAACCTTAAACATTGATGCACTCCACATTCTGAGAAGCAATTTATCGCAATATATATGGCATTGTGATATCTAGAAAATGCATACTTAATCCCTATTATTTTTATCCTCCTCTCATTTCCTCCCCCACAAAAATTAATATGCTGACTAATCAAATTAAATATTATTTAGGTGAAGAGCCACTGCTGAATGGAATGAAATGATCTTCCTATCTCCGACTAACTCTTTCACAACTGGAAAAAACAAATAGAGCTCAAATTCAAATCTCTCAGGAAGGGATGATCCAAACTGCCCATCTGTAGAATGTATTTTATTTAGGCTCTATTCACATTTAAAACATCTAGGACTGTTTGGTACTTCGAACACACTATATTCTTCAGAAATTAACTTTGCAGCTTTAGAATTATTAATCATTATTTTTAAAAAGACTTTCGTGCGAGAAAATACACTTTAACTCATAGGTACTGTCTTGTGCAACGTACTTATTAAAACCAGCACATCCCTGTAGCCCAGAGGGCTGACAGCTTCCTCCAAAGCTGTACTGCTGCTCTGAGCTAACCTCCAGGGGCTACTCCAGCATGATGCAGCCTTCATCCCTTCCTGCAGAGCCTGAACATATCACACCTACAACAGCCTCAGCCCCAACTATCCTGAAAAATGCTATCCCTAAGGTGGCTACTGAACTTCACATCCGGTAGAGTGGCAGTTTGGCTGAGCAGAGAAGAAAAAAAAGAAAAAAAAAATCACTTATTTTCAAGAAATTTCAAACAATTTTATGAAAGAATAAGAGCATGGATTCGGTGCAACTGAGGGCTTTTTTTTCTCCTGCTCAGACACAGGTAACATTTGTTTCCATTATATCACTCATCCGTGACTTTTTATCTCACATGATGAAAATATAACAAAGAAATAAAACTGCCAAACTCTGAACCTTGTGACTGAGACAGGGAATGCTTGCAGACAGCACTGAAGAACAAAAAAGCACTGAACAAATTCAGTTCAAAAAGACTGATCATATCCTGAGGTACAGCTAGGGCTTTTTTGTTGTTGTCTGTTAAAAGTGGCATAAAATCTTTAGAGATTTTTTTCTCCAAAGATGATATTTCTCTGGTTTACTAGATACACTGTTTTACTTTGCATGAACACCCTCTTTGACATTAAGTTCAGCCTTCGGGCTAGCATCGCTTAGCTCTGTTTCCAAAAATCCTCATATTTGATTGTCACTTTTATTAAGTCAGACTCTGAACCAGCTTCCATCATTCTACAGCCCTTTTCTCTTTCTCTTCTTCCTCCAAAATGCAAGCAATCAAATAGTTTAAATGCTTGTAGGGAACTGGTGAAATCATACATACAGTTTAAAGTATTGCACTCAATTCATTTTTCAAATAGTTGCCTGAATTTCAGATCTATAAATATTTGTAATTTCTAGAGGCCAAAAGACATGGACAAATGCCTTTTAAACAGGGTCTGCACAGCACCCTCCAGAATGTTTTCACTGGAGCCCCTCCCTGACATATGTCCAACTACACAGGGATGCCATATTCAGGTTTTCATAAATAACTCCTACACAAGGGTTAGGTGCTTCAGTGTTCCTCACAGCACTAGGACTGAGCACAAAGGTGTCTTAGAATTCCATAATTGCACCTCTCTCTCTCTCATATGGTGGAAGTTTTTCAGCATTTGCAGAAGAAAACCCATGTTCACCCAAGTATGTAAGCACCTATAGCCCCCATTCTGTTTACAATTCAACCATTCATGTGAAAAAACCCTAAGGTATATGCTGAATTGCTGGTAGACACTCTAGCCTCCCACGTTTTCTAGTCAAAGCTGCCAATGTGAGCCCTTGGGTTCTATTGCCAGCCCTTAGCAGAAAGGATGTTGAAGGCACTTTGTGCTTCGGCTCCCTTCAGACAGGCTTGTCGGTTTTGGGGTGCGCAGCCCAGGGAATAGCAAAAGGGGAGGTCACAAATTTAGGATATATATGTTCTTTTCACTTGAATATTTGTATTTGAAACTGTCTGTACCTGAGGATAAAACCCACACAAAGCCAACAAAAAACTTCTATTGTGTAGTCAGCACATTCATAAAATTGCCATTAATAGCAACATAATACGAGGTCATGCACATGGCTTAAATCCCCAAGAGATGATGCTCTGGAAGAAAACACTGAGACAAAAGCTGAAAATGAAAAAGATTGTGTTTACTACTTGGAGTCCTACTGTCAGCCCAGAGCCTGATAATGGGAAGAGATGAAATTGTCCTGGGCTGGAAAGTGGTCAAGGGACACGTGGTAATGCCTGTTCAAGCAGGATGAAAAGGCTGGTTTGTTATTCTAGACAGAAAGAGGAGAAATGGGCAGTGGAAGAGGGAAGTCTACAAAATTCAGCTGTGAACTTTGTTCCCAAAAGGCAAAAGTGGATTTCACTTCCAGTCTTCATAGCCTGATTCCAGGCTTTTCAACAACAGGCACAACCAATTACTGTTGCCCTAAGAATCTATGGGAGGACAGAAATCAATATTTTGGTAGCCTTGAAATGGTTTCCGCAGAGGAGAAGAGCAAGGATAAGATGAGAAGAAAAATTGAAGAGCTTCTTCCATGAAGGAAAGGATTAGGAGTTGAATTGAGGTAGGCAAGGAATAGCTCTCTCTTACTGTCCTTGAGTCAGGAAGCATTTTGGAAAGCTATTTTATAGAAAATATCAACAACTTAAAGCTGATTTCACAGATGAATAAACTGAGGCACAAAGAAATTAAACAATTTATCCATCCTTTCTTAGCAGATGAGTGTTTATTTTTAAATAAAATGAGAGGTTCTATATTCCAGAAAATAATTTCTTTTTCATTTTCTCTCTGCTAGGTCACAAGATCCTACCACCGGCATTTCACAGCTTCATCACCAGAATTACAGCATTTTGAGAATGCTGCTATCTGTATTCTATGACATGAATGAATAAATATATATATAAATCACCTTCATCATAATGGCAACTCATAAACCATTGAAACGTGGCTACAATGGACATCACACAGTCCATTCCTCAAACCGTTACAAAGATTTTTCCCAGTGGCTGATCAGGAGCATCCTTCCAGTAACTGCATTTTTCTGGCACACGACTTTTAATTAAGCCTATCATGGACAAAGAAAAAAGATCAAGATTTATCTTTTTCACCTCTTAAAATTCTGCATATCTCAAATCTGCTATTGTGTCTTCTCTGGGTCTCTTCTGTAGATACAGAAGCTCAAAATCTACCATTAGGTGAATTTTTTATTTTGATCAGGATTTTTAGCTTCTTTTCAATCTTTCTGAACTTCCTCCCAGCTTGTCTGAGTACTTGATAAAGCATGATATCCAGAACTGCTAAGATACCAGGTTGAGACCTTACCAGTGTTGAGTAGAGCAGAAGGATTACTTCACAAGTCACCATTTTTAATAACCTAGTAAGATGTTTGCAGCTTTTACAACAGCTTAACACTGTTGATTCAAGTTCAGCTTGTGATTTACTGCAAGTCTAGAAGTCTAGATTTATTTTTTTTTCCTTGTTACAGGACTAGTACTTGTTCCCTTTTTCTAACTATGCACTTGATTATTCTTGATTATATACACACACACTAATGCTGAGAACAGGGCATGTGTTTCTCAGTTTGTCAAGATCCTCCTGAACAGCAATACCATGAACCAGAATGCTTATGTTCCTTCCCTAGTTGTTGTTATCTGCAAATGTAATAAGCGTACTTTCTGTTCCAGTTTCCAGATAAGGAATGAAAATACAAGATAGTACAGACTCAGATCCCTGTAGCAGCACATGATAACAGCCTTCCAATTCTAACAACAGCCACCGGTAGCTTTTAATAGTCGGGGTGTTTTTATAATCATTATTCACCCACTTGACAGTAGGCTCATGTAGTCCATATTTCCTTACTTGCTTATACATGTATATAACACTATGTCAAAAGCTTCAGACAGACTGTATCATACATGTTCTCCTTATTTTAACTTCTTCACCAGGAAGTCCTATTGCCTTGTTAATAATTTTGGCTTCACACAATTAGATTTGTCAAATCTGTTTTGGCTGTTACACATTTCCTTGTTTTCTCCCAGGTATCTACTAAATATTTGATTGTACGTTCTGGTATTTTTCCAAGAGAGGACCTTACATTGATCTATCTGAGATTCCTTGGCAGCTCCTCCTCTTTCCCTTTCTAAAACTGGCATCATGTTTGTCTTTTTTTCACTACTCTGGAACCTGACTTGACCTCTGTGAGTCTCCAAAAATGGCTAAGGACCTCAAGATTGTTCCAGTCAGTTTTTCAAGTTTCTGAGGCCCATCTGATTGAAGATCTAACTCCTCTAAGTACTCTCTAGCCTACTTTCCTCCTGTTCTAGCCTTGGATCCTGCTTTTTTTTTTTTTTTGTGGCAGACATAAACTCTGTTTGCCACATGATCCCAGCTGACCTTTTCAGTGAAGATTAAAGCAAAAAAAGCATTAAAGCACATTGGCCTCCCCTAGGTCATCTATTAAGAGTTTCTCCCCTCTGTTGTATAGCAGACTAATACTCCCCTTGATCTTCCTCTGCCTAATAATGTACTAATACTTTTTTATCCTCAATGTCCCTTGCTAAGTGTATCTCTACCACAGTTACTCTTATTTGATACTTTATCAGAATGTGAATCTTTTCTCCTCTGCTACATGTTCTACTTTCTCCATCACATTTCATTCTATGTGATTAAAAAACTCAAACACCGGTACTGGTACATAAAAGGAGATGTTCTTTTTGTCTGCACCAACATATGCACTTCTGCTGAAAAAATGTCATGGTGTTATGAATTTTTCAGTATTAGCAGGAATAGAGGTGCTACATAAACAATGCTTTAACCATTTATTGATTGGTACTTTAACAACATCTGACTTTGATAAAATCACAAATAGATGACTGGAAACTCAGTGTTTTATTTAAACTCGATGTTGCACCACTGCCAATATTGGAGACTTGAGTTTGGGGATAAAAAATGGTGCTCACAAAAAGATTCACTGGAAATAAAATAATATCAGAACTAAACATATTTCAGCACTGGACTTTTGGCATGTTTCTCAGTACAGCTATTGAGATGTGGGTATAACAGAAACAGTTCCCCCAGGGCCTGGCAACAGTGAGGGCACCATCTGGGGTCTGTGGTCTCAGAAAGTGCAAGGAGAAGGGGAGGGAAAACTCAGGAAGGGGGGATAGATGGAAATGTTATGGAGGCAGATGACTGCCATGGCAAGTGAGAATAAGAGAGAGGGAGAGGAGAAATAATTTGCTACCTTCAGGGCCTGAAAGAGCTCCTTGTATCTTTTGTCCTTCAAATGTGAAATTTCTTACTGAAATGCCAGAAATTATTTTTTTCTTCTCCAAAATATGTTGGAGAGAAAATAAGAGCAATTAAGAAAGAAAAAAAAAAAGAAAAAAAAAAAGAAAAGAAAATTAGCCTTTTAAAGCTTATGTAAATCTTTCACCTGAACTATTTCTAGAATAAGGGTCCACTCCTGACCCTTACTACAGTAAAAAGATTCATATGGGCCGGGATTACTCAAATGAGTAAGAATCACAAATGTATTTCCTTATGCACTTACACACACAAAAAAAAATCGATCCATTTTTCTGCATGTTTCATGGATGCAGTATGAAATAATGAAGAGAAGGCTTCAAAAGTGATCTTATTTCTGTTTATCTCAAGTTGGGAAGAAAACAAATTAATAATTTGCAAACCAACAAGAATTCAACCTTGAAATGCCTCTGGTCATCAATTGTTGCAAGAAAGGAAAAACAAAATGCAAAAGAAACCCAAGGATTACATTTCAAAATCAAGAACAGAACAGCTTCTATACAGAAGAAATGTTTGCTTTATACTCTGCACAGATGCTGTACAAGCAAAATTCTCACTATATTAATATAAACTCTCTGAAAAAATTCGACCCGATTTCATAAGACCAGCAAAAACAAAACAAAGGGAAGCATGACGTTTATAGGCTTTTTCCTCTAGCACAACCATGCAAGCTAAGCTGTGAAACTGTGATGGAAATATTAGAGCTGTTGTGCCTGAAAAAACGCAGTGATCATTTCATTCTTCCTGTCTTTTAATGCTCCAGGGTTTTGGAGACGAATAGGAGCAATAAGTTCACTTTGCAGAATTAATGCTGTAATTCTTTATCATAAGAGCAGAGCATTACCTCAATCTGATTTTTCTACAAAATGGTTCAAAGTCTATTTTTAATGATGGCCCTAATTTGTTAACACCTTTTAAATTATTAATCCCCTTTATATTCAAGTAGTTATTGCATGTCATAACAATGTATCTATGCAGGGAAATTTAATAGTATTTTCTGCATGTCAAGAAAAGGCTTGTTCTGCAAAATGCTATTAAAACTGATAATGAGCTAAATATTTGCCATAGCAAACACTGAAATTACTATATCAATCAACTTTGGGTTCTCTTATTCAATAAACAAAATTTAACCTATTAACTTTGCCTAATTTTAGGCAGGAAAATGCTTGTTTTCAGGCATATCTTGCCCTTGACTTCATATCTTTATCATCTGATAACTACATTTTCCTGCCCAATTAAGCCATTGTTTTGAATCAGATGTAGTAATATAAGCCTTTTATTCTGTCTTGAATGCAACTGTATTACCAGATCCTGAATGCGATTTTCTCTGAGCAAATTTAGGCTACGTTTTAACACTCACATATATCACAGGAAAATTATAAGCTCTGTTCCTGAAGACACCTTTCACATTACAGAAAAAAAAAAAAAAAAAAAGGGGATCTATAAGCAAGTCAAAGGGTAAAAATAAAACCTTATACTGCAAATCTCTTAACTCTTCAGATTTCAGTATTTCCGCAGGTTTGTTTACGTGGCAGGGCGTTTTAAGAAAATAACTCCAAAAATACAAAACCCCCCCATGCAAGCATCACCGCTGACAGGCACACGAAGGGAAGCATCCGCTGTCGGCAGCATCTAAAGCATAAATCTGAATGCTGATTGAATACCTAACACCCGATTCAGTGAAGAAGAAAAAAAAAAAAAAAAAAAAAAAGAGGCAGGCTTCATGTCTGAAGAGGACACATAAGCCGAAATGGTTTATTGCATGAGATGAGAGCCGTGCGCGCTGGTGCCGTCCCTGCCGGAGAGGCTGCGCTCTCCCGCTGCCGGGCTGGGGGGCACAGCGGAGCGCTGTGCGAGCAACAGGGATCAACGCGCTCCCTCTAGAGGCAAAACCCAACTCCTGGCATCACCGCGAGCCCCCCGCTCACCCCGACCCCTGCCCCGGGGTTGTGTTCAGCCCCAGATCGCCTCTTGCGAACAAAACGACCGC